>ML778096.1:258848-279358 GCA_009831015.1 Picea engelmannii | reverse complement strand
TATCCACTCTTGTAGAAGCTAAAGAGATAGAAGAGTCAGTATTACCAGTACATAAATACAATGTACCTACCTTCTCTCCTTTCGCTATCACCAATGATCCTTTGATGACCTTCCACGTCTTATCTGTAAATATGGATATACAAATTTCACTTGCCAACTTCTTCATTGAAATTAGACTTTTCCTTAAATATGGAACATGTCTTACCTCTTTCAACAACCATTGGTTTCCATTGCATTGCTTTATTTTTACCTTTCCCATTCAAACAATTTTGCATGGTGCATCGTCACCCAAATGAACATGTCCAAAATCACCTTGAACATAATCTAGAAAATGTTTCCTATGGGGTGTGGCATGAAATGAAGCCCCTGAATCTACTACCCAAGACTCGGAAATATTATCTACAGAAAAAATCAAAGCATCTTGTAACACATCACCTGTTACATTTGCTTCTTGATTTCTCTCATGTTGTCCATCTCTTTGTTTCTTTGGAGATCTGCAGTCTTTCTTCAGATGTCATTTCTTCCCACAATTCCAGCACTCTATCTTTCCAAGTCTGGATTTGGATCTGCCCTTCCTAGAATTCCCACTGTTCCCGAAACCCTTTCCTCTATCCTTTTTTCTTGCCATGTTCACCATGTTCAATGCATTTACTGACGTCTCACCTGTGCTTTTCTGTCGCATTTCCTCACTAAGGATAACACCAACAACATCATCAAATTTTAAAGTATTTGAACCAGCAACAGAGTTACTTACATCCATGACCAAACTGTTCCATCTTTCTGGCAATGAGAACAAGATTAGAAGAGCCCTGACCTCATCATCAAAGTCCACTTTTACAGAACTTAGTTGATTAGTAACCGTATTAAAATCATTTAAATGATCTGTAATAGACCCACCTTCCGACATCTTCATATTAAATAATCTCTTCATTAGAAATACCTTATTGGACGCCGAGGGTTTTTCATACAATTTGGCCAATGCATCCATCAAACCTTTCGTTGTCTTATCTTTGGAAATATTGAATGCCACCGACACTGCCAAGCTCAGTCGTATCATTCCTAGAGTCTTTTTGTCAAGAATCTCTCATTCTTCATGCTCCATAGCCGCCGACTTCTTTGTTATTTTGCCCAATGGTAAGAATAGATCCTTCTGATATAAATAGTCTTCCATATGCATCTTCCATGACTGGTAGTTTTGGCCGTTAAATTTCTCGACTCTAAACTTTCCATCTTCCGACATTGCTCCCACTCAAACTAGGAACCCTCTTTTCCTGGGAGTTACCTTTCACTCTGATACCAGTTGTTAGAAAAACAAGACCATGGAGCAATAAAATAAAACAAATATGGAAACAAAACAAAGAAGATACACAATACAATAGAAACACAGATTTACGTGGTTCACCCAGTATGGTCTACGTTCACCAGAGAAATTGCCAGGTCCTTCCTTTATTATTATCCATCATATGAAGGGATACAACCTATGCCAAACCCACTGTAACTTCATCTTATTTCTCTCACCATCTCCTATCTCAGAATACAATATTCTCCATCAACCATAGCCACAATACATTTCCCTCATAAAAGAGAGTTGCCTTCTATGGAAAAAAACCCTAACATAATCTCTATCGTTAGATTTGCGACTCTGCCCCCGAACCCCCGCTGGTGGCCTGCTTTCCCCCAAACCCCCTAGCCGAGGGGATAGCCCCCTCAGACCCCGTAGAGGGGGTACCCCCCCTCTGCACTCCCCTACATGGAAGAGTGTACATACTTCTGGGGTGTATATACTCCATGGGGTATAAACACAGCTGAAAGTAAAAGACCTCTAAATCAGGAAGATAATCAGGCTCCACAACCAACATATCAAACAAAAATGGAAATTGTTGATGCATATCGTATGCATCCTCCTATGTCGTCGAGTGCGAACTATAGTTGTCCCACTGGACCTTGACCTGATCGATTGTTCGATGTTGTAGTTGTTGAATGTGATGGTCCAGAATGCAGATTAGCTCTGCCATGAGCACACCCTCATCTGATACCTTCAAGGAACTCATGTCAATCACATGTGTAGGATCACTAACATAATGTCTCAAAACATATACGTGAAAAACATCATGCATATTCCTCAAATAATAAGGCAAGGCTAGTCGATAAGCCACGGGCCCCTTCCTTTCCACAACATTGAAAGGTCCCACAAACCTAGGAGATATTTTATCACCCTTTCCAAACTTGATCGAACTGTTGTACAGTTTCACCTGCAAGAAGACTCGATCACCAACTTCATAATTATGGTCTAGACAATGCGCATTGACATAACTCCGATGTCAATCGTGCGCTTTCTTGATCCTTTGTCTTATGGTTTGCATTTGATATTTCATTTCTTGGATTGCTTCTAGTCCTACCAGGACCCTATCCTCAAGCTGATCCCAACTCAAAGGCGCCTGAAACGACTGCCCATAAATAAACTCGAATTGCGCCATCTCAATGGTGCTTTGATAATTGTTGTGGTATATAAACTCTACCAGTGGTAAGAGTTTCTCCCAATGCTTATGTTGGATCATCATGTACATATGAAACACATAATCTAATATTTGGTTCGTTCATTCAGTCTTCCCTTCTATCTCCAGGTGATATGTGGTACTAGAGTTAAATTCGGTTCCCAAGGCCTCTTGGAAACTAGTCCAAAATCATCTTGTAAACATCGATCCTCGATCGGATATGATCCTCTTAGGCATGCCATGTAGCCTCACAATCTCGTTGATAAAAACTCTAGCTATGTCAGGTTCTTGATATGTCATACGCATAGGGATGAAATGACCACTCTTCATCAGAGTGTCAACTACCACAAAAATTGAGTCATGTTTCCTTTCCGTCAGTGGCAATCCAACAATGAAGTACATCAAAATGACCTCCCATTTCGATTCTAGAATAGCGTGTGGTTGTAGAATCCTGTTGGATGTCTATGTTCAGCCTTCACCTACTGGCACTCTAGACATCTTGCCACATAGTTGACTATGTCCGCCCTCATTCCTTTCCAGAAGAATATGGGTTTAAGGTTCCCCCTCATCTTCGTGACTCATGGACGAGCCATGTACACTTCTCTATGAGCTTTGTTTAAGATCAAACTTCTCATCTCATCATTGGGTGGTACGTATATCCAGTTATTAGATATCATTAATCCATCGTTGTCTACAGTAAATCCCTCAAACTTTGGTACCATCATGGTGTTTTGTCCAATAAATTCCTTAACTTCTTTATACTAGTCATCATCGCATTGTAAATTTAGAATATTTTCACATAGATTCGTTTGAAGAGGAAGCACTAAAAATATGCGCGGTCTCTTACTCAATGCATCGACCACTCTTTTCATTGTTCCTTTTATGTAGGTAATCTCAAAATCGCACTCGCTAAGAAATTCGACCATCGCCTTTGTCATGCGTTCAAGTCGCTTTGCGTAAATATTTGTTGTAAACCACAGTGGTCCATTTTTAGTTCAAATTTCCATCCAATCACGTGTGTCTCCACACTCTCAAGGCATACAGAATGGATAACAACTCCAAATCGTGTGTCACATAGTTCTCCTCATGCCTTCTTAACTTTCTCGAGATGTAAGTGATCACTCGACCATCTTGCATCAAGACTCTTCCTAAGCCTTCCTTGGATGCGCCAATTCATACCAAGAAGTCATCATCCATGTCAGGGACCTTCAGTATTGGTGTTGTCATCAACAACTCCATGATCCTTCAAAATAATTCTGTGCATTTCTCGTTCCATACAAACTTCTTGTTTTTATTCTGCAATTTCATGATCGGATTTTCTATCTTCAAAAAACCCTCGACAAACCATCAATAATATCTCGCTAAACCAATGAAGCTACACACTTTTGGGACGTTTTTCGACACTGGAAATTCCATAATAGTCTCAATGTTCATGGGATCCACAACAATACCTTCGTTGGAGATGACATGCCCTAAATAATGAATATTTGATTGATAAAACAACAATCTCGACAGTTTCCCAAACAATTTGTTCTCTTGTAGACATTGTAATACCAAGTGCAAGTGTTTGTCATTATCTTCCATCATCAAGAATATATCAAAATATCATCAATGAATACTTGAACAAACTTGTCCAAGTATTCGTGGAACACCTCATTCATCAAGCTCATAAATACCCCTGGGGTGTTTGTCAGTCCAAATAGTAAAACAATAAACTTGTAATGTCCAAAACTCTTCTTGAATGTGGTCTTAGGAATGTCTTCCTCCTTGATTCATAATTGGTGATACCCTGATTGCAAGTCAATATTCTAAAACACTATCGTTCCCTTCATTCGATCAAATTTATCGTCTATCCTTAGCAACGAATATTGGTTCTTGATCATTTCCTTGGTCAATTCATGGTAATCAATGAAGATTCTCCATGACCCACCCTTATTCCATATGAAAATAATAGGTGCACCCCATAGTGACACACTTGGACATATAAGTCCTAGATCCAACAACTCCTTCAATTGCATTTTCAGCTCCTGTAACTGATGGATCGAAATCCGATAAGGCACTCTCGCTATCAGTTCAGTTCCCGATTTTAGGATGATGGTAAACTCCAATTCCCTCTGAAACGACAACCCTAGTAACTCCTTTGGGAAGACATCCACAAATTCTTGTACTACAAGAAGGTTTTCTAGTCCTTCTGCCACTCGCTTTTTGTTCAACGCAAAGATCACATGAAGCTTGCATCCCTTGCACACACTCTTCTATAGTTGTAGGGAAGAGATGAACCTTAGGGAAACTCCTTGGTTACTTCCTAAAATCACATGTCTTTTTCCCTCATCATCGACCAAACTCAATCGTTTTGTCTTATAGTTGCATATCACCTCATGCGATTCCAACCATCACATACTGATCACGACATCATAAGATCCTAAGATCGTGATGTACATGTTGGCCTTCATAAAAACATCTCCCAGGTTAAGGCTACATCCTGTAACCTTTCCTCCCACCTTTAGTTTGGCTCCCGAAACCATTTCTACATAGCTAAACTCATCTTGTTTTAATTCCTTTACCTTAATTATTTTTAGCGCTGCACTAGAAATAAAGCTCTCTTTAGCACCCGGGTCTATCAAAATACTAAGGGTCTAGTCAACGATGTTACATGAAATCTCGAGCACAGTAGACTGGTGCTCGTCTTGACAATTATTTAATTCTACATGAATTCGATGGACCTTGCCCAAATCTCCTATGGTAGTGGGTCCCGCTGATCTGGATGCTCTTGTCTTCTCAACTGGGAAGTCACACTGATAATGTGGCTCCCCACATGCCTAGCACCTGGCCTTCGGTCTCGTACTCTTGGTCCCTGAAGTTGAAGTTGATGGCCCATCGGCCTGGAATCTTGGTATGTTCTATTGAACATGCCTAAATTGTTGTTTTTGGTGTTATGGTCCCCTGTAGTGAGCCCACTGCTGAGGCATCGATCGTCGTGGTGTAGTAAAATGGTATCGTCTTAGAGTGCCTCAATACCCTAGTGGATGTCTGTTGTTGTACACCAGATGGCGTCAGTCCTTTCGGTCTCGTCAGACTCCTTCTCTGACCCTCATTCATGAGTTCCTCGTTAGTTATGAGGGCCTTCTAGAAAACATCGTGCAATGTCTGAGGCATTAAAATCCTCACTTTTTCACGAATGTTGACATTAAGCCTTAACATTAACTTGTTGACCTTAATCTTCTTGGTATTCGGGTGTGGAGCATACTGAAACAACTCCATGAAACAGGCCTCATACTCGGGCAGTGTACGGTCACCCTGTCGCAAGGCATTGTACTCATTGAGTTGACGCTCAATGAATTCCTTCAACATATACCTCTCCTGGAACCGTTCCTTGTACAGTTCCCATGACACATCTTCGACAACCATGTTCAGTTGCAACAGGAGCATCTTCCACCATAGTAGAGCGCTCCCCTTTAGCTCGAAGACTGCCATACAAACCTTCATGTTGGAGGTATAGTCGCGAAGTGAAAAGAACGTCGTCATATTCTCCAACCATGCCTCGGTGGTTGTGTCATCCGTGGCACCAAATAACTCAAGAAAATTGACCTTCTGGAGTTCTCGATGAACGCTACTTGTACCGGTTGGGGTGCGCAGTGGATCCTCAGGAGGTGTCGATTCCCTTGCCTCATCTCTATCCAAACGACTGATCAATGCCTATGACATCCTCTGAAAGGACCTCATCAACCCAACCACATCTCCCACAACTATTTGTTCCTATCCCACAACCTGTTCTTCTCCCTGGGGGTTATAGCTCTCAACCGTGGGTGTTACTTGAGGCATCGCACCTCCACCCCTAGCACCCCGTTGTCTTCCTCGACGACGTCCTCTAACCATGATTACCTGCATGAATACAAATCAATTTAATTAGCGACATTTTATAATAAAGTGTCTAATTAATGAAAGTCGCAATGATCCCATGTCACGGGTCGAACCGGCTTCGATACCATATGTAACGACCCCAACCGTTACGACACAAAATGAAGTACAAGAAGTAAAAAAAATAAATTGTTTTAGCATTAGGAAAATAACATCAACATTAATTAATAGCGCATTAGTAATCTAGTTCTAGAACAATTAAGCAACATGAATATTTATTGGTGCATTACAACATATATTAAATCAATCATTCTATCTACATGATGTAAGGGTTATTAGTCCAGTAATCATTGATAAATCTATAACACAAGTAAATATTGGGATCCATCATTCATTAATACACAAAATCTTATTGCACACAAGTCTAAAATTTAAAACTCAAATTATGACGATAAATCTATTTGTGCAAGAGTACGATAATCACCAATCATCCGTCTAAAATTTGGGAATACAAGTGCATTACTTAACAACAAGGTAACCGCACATCTGATCACATGCAGTATTAACAATGTAACCCAACCTTGAACTTATTTACTGCCAACTCCATAATGGAAACCAATTAAATAAACATTACTTAATACCTAAAATCATTATGACACAACCATTATGTTTTCTTATAAGATGCCATCTAAATTAATAAAATATTATTGTTCCTAAAATGTAAATCTAACCACGATCCTTTTTCTATTGTTATTTTATATACGTTTAAATGATCTTGAACAATCCCCTCTTCTCAACAACAAGTTATAATTAATAATATTAATTTATATCTACATTTTTAATTCTCCAAGTGATAAATATAAGGAAGATCTCTATAACACTTCTCCTTATTTTAAGGGTAACACCCAAGGTAAGCCTTATTTCCTTAGCGTGCAATATCTAGGTCAACAATCATAGTAATGGGGTGATATTGAATTAGAGAAAGGACAGTGACAATTTTTCTCACGACCACTTAAACTCTCTCTCTCTATATCCAAGTCTTAATTTAAGAGCAACTTGCCATAATTAATTCAAATGGATAAGAACTCATTTACTTGAACACATTTTCTTAACACACTCTTACACATATCTAGAATTAATTTAATAAAAACTTGCCAGAATTAATGAAAAATGATAATTAGTGCGTGCCATGCATTACTAAATTATAAAAAGATCATTGCATTAAAGCATTAAAGAATTACATAATTAAATCATTACTATATTATAAAAGGATCATTGCATTAAAGCATTACATAATTAAGGCATTACCAAATTATAAAAGATCGTTGCATTAAAGCATTAAAGAATTAAAGCATTACTAAATTATAAAAGGATCGTTGCATTAAAACATTAAATCATTACAGAATTAAAACATTACCAAATTATAAAAGATCGCTGCATTAAAGCATTAAAGCATTACTAAATAAAAAGTAATTAACTCTATTTACAATGAAAAAGAAAAACGCCGGGGATACCAATCCCAGCGGGGACAACCCGGAACGTAAGAGGTTGGAAAGGAAAGCACCGAAATTTTCGCTGAGTAAACAACAATTCGCTAGGTCGGAAAATCCTCATTTAGCCGGGGATGTCAACGAGGGAAGCAATAAAGTTGAGGTAAGATTCCAGCCATCGAGGGAAACAAAAGAAGGCACTGCACGTGAGAATTAAAGATATGTACACAAAGCCAGAAAAGCCATTAAGCTGAGCCTTCTTACTTCTTATCCAGTCAGTTACATATGTACCCTTTGTTAGCAGGTTTCCGCCATCACGGTAATAGTGGATTCTATGGATTACCAAAGAAACGTGTTGAATTTTTCTGCAGTGGCTAACATAGAAATCATGTTATCTGTATTTATTAGTTGTAGGAGTTCGACACCAATGTCCTGTGAACTTATTTTACTTTCAGACTAGCATTTTCATTTCTCTTCTTAGCAATTTTCCTTTCTTTTGACTGCAGGAGATTCTAGAATAGGTAACAGAGATCGATCTGGTTATCAACCTTAAGCTCAGAGAAGAAGTCTTGCTTCAAATGTTTGGGAAGGCGAGTCTGCAGCCAATGTGGGAACAATTATAAAGTGGCATCAATAAATATTGAAGCAAAGGATGGACGATTCGCTGAAAACACACAAAGGAATCCTAAGAACGATTTTACATGAAATCACTAAGAAAAAGAGGGAATATTTGCTGAATACACACAGAGGAATCCTGATAATGATTTTCCATGAAATCGCTGAGAAAAGGAGGGACGATTTGTTGAATACACACAAAGGAATCCTCAGAACGATTTTCCATGAAATCACTGAGAAAAGGAGGGACGATTTGCTAAATACACACAAAGGAATCCTGAGAACAATTTGCCATGAAATCGCTGAGAATAGGAGGGACGATTTACTTAAACACATAGAGGGTTCTGGGGACGAATTTTCCAAGGAAAAAAAATCACAGAGTTTCAGAGGACGTTTTTCCATTTACACAGAGAAAAAAACCGAATCTGAAGAAAGGGTCAGCAATGCAAGGTTAGATCGATGGTCGAAGTTTTGCGCACAAGGGCAAGTCAGGGGTAAGTGAGAAAATAAAGAGCGTGCATAGTACTAGGGCGTAAATCTCAGTTGGGGTGTGAACAAAAAGAATAAAACCAACGGGATACAATGATCTAACACAACCAACTCCCAGACCAACGAATGAAAGAAAATAAAGTTATTTTATCATTAATGCAACGGAACATCCACTTAGGGTATAATCAACTAATTTTCCTTTTTAATTCAGAATTCAAATATGATGAGATTCACCAAAACCATTTTTCAATCAACATAACAATACATATGCCATTATAAGTAACAAGAAGATGTCTTCCAACGATCACATCCATGCAAATATAAATCTAATCACAATACAATTACAGTTTTACCTGGAATACCAATACCATGACTCATGATGACGAATCTGAATCGTTGTACCGCACTTGCACTCCGACTAGCTCCTGCTCGCTAACCGCTGTGATCTCAGCGGTACCTCCCATCCAACACTAGGGGTACTCTTCTTCCCCCTAAGCCCCCCGAGCTGCAAAGGGGCCACGTACACAAACCAGAGAATGCTAGCTCCCATCTCACCTCGCAAGTTCAAGCTATCACTCTTTATCCGAGCTGGGTGTCCCAACTCCCACAAGAAAAATCAGTCAAGAGTAAAATCCGACAGCATAACCTTACGCATACTAGACATGATCCATTCTCCTCCTCTGCCATTCTTTTTATAGATTTTTATTAGTGACTTCTTGTTAAAACCACACTAAATTCTTTTAATTAAATTTATTATTAGGAAAATTCTCCCATGTACACTTATCACCTGATCCCTTAGTTGCACTAGAAATTTAATCAATTAATTAATTTAATTTTCCTATTTCCCTCACCCACCTAAAAACATTCCTAAAAATGCTCCTCGATGTTTCATTATTCCCTTAAATTCATTTTAATGACTAACACCTTTCTTAAATCCTAGTTGAGTTTAAAATTAGAAAGTTCTCTAGACTAGATTCCCTACTATGTTCCACATTCCTTTTGTATTAAAGTTTCCCCTTTTTGGGATAAGTTCTAAATTAGCAAGTTTTGTACTTAGTCAACCATTAATTTTTTAAATAATTTAATCCTTAAAAAAAAAATTCTTTTTAATTTAATTTTCACCCCCATTTTCTTCATCCCCCCCTTTATTACTTGCTTAATAAAATTTTAGTTTTGAAGACCTATTTAGACCTAGGATTTAAATTTTTAGGCTCAACAAAAATTGTTTTTAATGGAAATTTTATTATTATTAATCTTTAATCATGCAACATTCATTTTAAGGCTGACCAAGTCCTAAGGAGACATAGTTTTCTAGGTACTAGGTTCATTAACTCACCAGTGCTAAAAACTGTGACGTTCCCTTCAAGACGCACTACATGCTCCAAGGGTGCCACTCACCTTCATTCCAACTTCATCCATGTGACGTTCCCTTCAAGACGCACTACTTGCTCCAATGGTGCCACTCGCCTTTTGACTGATTATGGTAGATGCCTAACCCTTAGAGTCAATAATCCATGAGGTGACCTTGTGGGAGACTAAAGGCCTCTATGGAATAATGACCCTGACTTATTGTGCACCCCTTAGAATCATCATGAGCAACTATCACAGTCTTCCCTCACGACATCGTGGATATCTCAAACTAGGTAATCGTTAACCTACAGTTCGAGCCATGGTGGGAGTGCTAGTAGGTTGTGGCGGGGTTGTTATCACACCTCTCCCTCAATATCTCTGGTTGTCGTGTGTGACCCCTTTACTCCAAATGTGAGTCTAGTTAGCAAGCTATCATCAACCTATATCCATCCACGAAAAATGTCAGTGATAAAAAAAACATCATAATATACCAGTCATATGTCACATATGCAATATAAAAACACTCAAACCATAACAGTCCACTCCCTGACTCGATTCAGAGTCCCATAAGGTCCATCGGTGCCATCGAAATCAATCATTCCAGAGTCCTGCACACTCAAGAAAAACCAGTCAATAGCACATGTCGATATAAATATAAAAAATATCATATCATGATATCCACAACATCATCATAATCTATATTCGAAACAGTCAATCATATAATAAACCCGATCACTTGCACACAAGTTTCCTCAAGGAATAAGTCCAATCAGGTGTGCACAAGAGCGAGATGTTACAGGAACGGTTTATTTGATGATCTCATGGGAGCCCATACCTATGAGGGAAAATATCTACAAATTAACACCTTGTGGGCTAGGCACAAGCACAATCAACCAACCTATGCTAGTGGTTAGTTTTTCGAGTATAACTCATGATGGGAAATGGGACCATCTTGATATTGTAAGAATGCTTGATATTGGAGTTGTTATGTCGAAGTCTTGAAAAATGGTCGGAGTTTTGGTCATTGGTGGTGTTGTGGGATTGGACTCTGATGCATGGGGTTGTGTACCTAAGGGAGGATAAGGAGATATTTTAGGTCCAACCTTTCAAGATGATTAGTGTATGAAAGTATTGATCTATATTACTGGTGTACATAAGTATCAATCTAGATGACTGGTGTACATGAGCATTGATCTAGATTCGTTCTTGGGTAGATGAGGTATAATACCTAGCACTCTAATAGATTGAGACATCTTGGGCTGGTTCCATAGAGCCATGATGGACAACATAAGGTCTTGTTCCTAAAGCCTTGATAGACAAAGAGTCTTTAAGTTTGGTTCCTAAAGTTAGGGAGAAGGTCTAGAGAGTACTCACACTTCCTTATTGGGGTCATGTGGACTTTCGATGCATGTTGTAGTCACTTGGGTGGCTATATACTAGTTCAAAGGATTGTGTTGCGGATTATATGGGCAGAAAATTAAAACATATAAGTAACATAAATAATGTTAACTTCGAGACGAAGTTCCTTGAAGGGGGGAGTCTGTAATGCCCGGTATTAATAAACACCAATAATAATAATAATTAGTACTAGTAATAATAGTAATTATTATTATTATTATGATTATTATTATTTAGATAGTATAAAAATAGAAAAAATATAGACAATAAAAATAATTACTTTATTAATAGAATAAAATGAGAAAATAAGAAAAGATAAATGAATGAAATCTAAATTAAGAAAAGGTTAAAAATGAAATGATTAATTATTTAATGACAATTGTAACTAAGTTATTGCATGTAACCTATTGCATGAATGTGTAAGAATAATTCTATATAATGAAGGATGAGAAGAAAAGTGGATATTGTTTGCTTGGGGAAATTTAAGGAAAATGCTTCAAAGCTGGCATAGGTACTTGATTGAGGGCTTAACGACTCTCAATCACGATGACTGAGGGGTTGGTTGGGAAGAAAATTTCCCCCCACATTTTTTTTTGTGACAAGATGGATCAAAGCTTGGAGCACAATAGATCGACATGTATAGTGTTAGAAGTAAGTCAAGTTCTTCATCTTCCAGGTAAGTCTCTCACATTCGTTCATTCTTGTCAATTATATAATCAAGTATCATGTATGTCTACTATGTTTGTTAGGATATTTAGACACTTAGGAATTCGTTAAGATCTACTTGGTCTAATGTGTCATTAGGTAAAAGTGTGTTTCTTAGTGTGTTTCTTTAGTATGCATTTCTAGTTAGGAAATCTGACGGTCATGATATATTCCCGACATAGAGTCATCTGACAATTCATATTCTCCTCGATATTAATGGCCATTGATCTGTGGCTTAACACCCGATTACTCCATGATCTCTATTTAAAGAGAATGGAGGATCATTTTCGTATGATCGATTGTGAGAAACTCTCTTGTAAAATCTCTCTGTAATCTTTTTCTTTTTCATTAATAAACTGCTCCAAGTGGTCGCGTTGGCTGGGGATGTAGATGTTTCCCCATAGGGGTTTTACCACGTGAAAACATCGGTGTGTTGATATTTGATCTAGTTATGTGAGTGGTTACTGAAGGTGATCGTCCTATGTTGGAATACCTATGTTGTCAAACAGGGTATCAGAGCCTGTTTGAAGACCCGCTCATGTTGAAGATCGAGATCATGAAACCAAGTTACCTCATATCCATTTTATTTCATTTTTCGTACATTTTTGGGCTGAGAGGACTATTTAATTGCATCTAGAGCACTCGTTTCATTCAGGAACACTTTTTGTTTCACTCGAAAAGGTTTCTGTTTTCCCAAGATACAACCATTACAATCAGATCCGGAGGTATAAAGCTTGAATACGGATTTTTAAATTTTTTGCAGAGTAGTATTTTGGTTTTATTTCATTTTTGTATTATTTATTTCCGGGTTGCTACTCTTTTAGATCTACGTATTCTCTTTGCCTCGCACCCTGTGAGATATCAGAAAATCAGAAACAGATAGGAAAATCTGCATCTTCCGGGTAAGCTAATCGAGATCTAACTCTTGTTGTCATCGAGAAGCGAAATTTTTTTCTTGCGTGAAAATAGTTTTTTTTTTAGCACGCTCTCCAAGGCCGTTTTCCACAACAAAAATCCTCCTTCTTAACATTACAATATGTTTTTCTATACCATTTGGTTAAAAGTTGCCTTATCAAGTAAGAGGTCTTGAGTTCAAGTCTCTTTTTTGTTACTTTTTTTTTAAAAAGTTCACGCTAAAATTGTAAAGCGTATTTCACTTCAAGTATAAAAGGGAATCACTATAAGTAGATTTAATATTTTATTTTAGAGTTATTTATGTTGCATGCAATTTTTCTGTTATAAAGTAACTTCATTGTAAAAGTGATCTCCACTTCTCTTTATAAAAGTGGGTCACTTCATAAAGCAACTTACACTATCACGTGGTCATTTGGTTACTGTTTATGCCTTTTTTTTAAAAGGGCATAACTCTCACATCGTAAGTCTATTTTCAGTGCTGTTTTTTTTTTAAACCGCATAAATTTTTGAGTTATTTCCATCCAGATCATCAGTTTCAGTTTTTAAATCCATATTATCTGCATATTTAATATGGCTTCTACAAGTAATGTCTTGCTTACCAGCAACAACTATTTCTAATGGAAATCTCATATGGAAGATTTATTAAGAAGTAAAGGCGTGTACCAGATTACCTTGGGAAAGGAAAAATCACCCACTGATGATGATAAGAAATCAAAATGGGCTAATAGGTGTGATGAAGCACGTGGACTAATCAGAATGTCCATCTCTCCTGATTTAAGGTACCACCTTCAAGAAATTGATGACCCTGAAGAAGCTTGGGACACGATTGAATATGTGTTTGGTAAACTCAATATTATTCGAGCACAACAGTTAGAAAATCAAATGTTGACCTTGAGTCCAAGTGATTTTTCTTTCCTTGGAGACTATCTATCTAATTTTAAAACACTCATAATTTTATGTGAAGAATGTAAGATAAAAATGGAGGAAGAGCATTGCATCTATCTTATTCTTTCTAAACTAAGTAGTGCATACTCTGTGTTTGTATCTACCTTTTATGCCATGAGAGAGGCTCTAGGGAAAGCTTATGAAAAACCACTCTTGAGTCATTTTTGTGTTTCTTTGATTAGAGAGGAAGATAAACTTATACAACTTGGAGTGATCAACACTGCAGGTACCTCTAACAAAGCCTTAGTTGCCCAATAGAAAGATAAACCCAAGTATCCCAAGAAGAAACATCCTCGCTAAAACAACAAGAAATATAAGTGTCCCAAACCCACTTAGACATATTCAGCTCCTAATGGTGAAAAAGGAGAAAAATATAAAAATAAGAAGACTGACAGACATTAAAACTTTTGTGATAAAGATGGTCATGATGAGTCCAAATGTTTCAAGAAGATGGTAGCTTTAGAAGAAACAATGAAGAAGCACAACATCAATATTGATTCTACTTCTTCTTCTTCTTCTCATGGACATGCACTTACATAGTCAATTGCACTCCCACAAAGGCTCTTAAAAATATAACACCGGAAGAAGATTGGACTAAAATTAAACCAAATGTAAGTCACTTCTGTGTATTTGGCAGTATAGCACGGGCTCACATTCCTGATGAGAAAAGAAAATCATTGCAGCCTAAAAGTGAGAAGTGTATATTTGTTGTTTATTATGAAGATGTCATGGGTTATCGACTTCTTCAACCATATTGTAATGAAATTATTCTTAGAAAATATGTTAAATTTGATGAAAATCTCTTGGCCTGCGAGCCTAATTTGACGGTTGTGCCTTCTTTGACCTGCGAGCCACCTTCGGTGTTTGTGCCTTCTTCTGTTCCTATTCTAGTTTCTTCTTCAGATGATGATAGTGAGGATTAAAATCCAGCTCTGTGTGCTCGCCTTCCTCCAGACGAGTCCTTTGAACCTGAACTTGCACCAGTTCCACCGCTTCCTAGATGGGTTCGTTCAACACGAGAAGAAGTTGGTGGTCTTTTCGGTGATCCTTCATATCAGCATCGAAAATGTTCTCAGTTCCAATGAGCCTCTTCTCTTTTGGCTCAAGTTTCAGAGATTCATGATCCAGATACATTTGCAGAAGCTTCAATTCATCCATATTGGGATACAATAATGAATGAAGAGTATCATTCTTTAATGGCAAACAATACTTGGGATCTTGTACCTCTTCCAAAAGGAAGAAAAAATATCAGATGTAAATGGGTCTACAGAACTAAGAATGCATCAGATGGGAGTGTTGAAAGACACAAGGCTCAATTAGTTTCCAAAGGATGTTCCCAAGTTTAAGGAATTGAGTATAATGAAACCTTTTCCCCTGTAGCCAAAATGAATTCCATACGCCTTGTTCTTTCCCTTGTTGCCTCACATAAATGGGAGGTCCATCAGATGGATGTTAAATCTGCCTTCTTGCATGGAGATTTTCAAGAATAAATCTACATGGAACAACCTCCTGGCTATGTCCAGAATGACTCTAGCTATGTTTGTTGCCTTAAGAAATATCTTTATGGTCTTAAGCAAGCTCCTCGAGCTTGGTATGCCAAAATGGACAGCTTTCTTATTGACATCAGATTCTCTAGATGCCATTTTGATTTTAATGTCTATACCAAGAAAGTAGGAAGCCATCTCATAATCCTTGTCCTTTATGTTGATGACCTTATCCTTACTGATAGTGACTCGAAACTTTTAAACCATGTGAAAACCATCCTTAAGAAGAAATTTTAAATGATAGACTTAGGCTTTTTTCACTATTTCCTTGGCCTCCAAGTTTTTCAAACCAATGAAGGAATTTTTCTTTCCCAGTCTAAGTATGTCTGTGACCTCCTTCGTCGCTTTCACATGGATGATTGTAAGCCATCCCTTTCTCCTTTCCAGTCTGGAGTCAAGCTTACTGCCACCTGTACTTCTCATGAAGTTGATGCCACCCTATATTGTCAGTTAGTTGGTAGCCTCTTATACTTGACTCATACCCATCCTGATCTTTCCTTTGTTGTTGGTCTTGTTGCCCGGTATATGAAAAAACCCTATGAAATCCATTGGAAAGAAGATAAAAGGATACTTCATTATGTTTGTGGTATAGTTCAGTTCATGATACATTACAGTTCAAGGGGGACTCCTTTACTGGTTGGTTTCACTGATTCAGATTGGGTCGGTGACCTTGATGATCGAAAGTCTATTGTAGGTTATGTTTTTAGCCTTTGTTCAGGACCTTTCACTTGGGCCTGTAAGAAACAACAGGCTATTTTACTTTCTTCAATAGAAGCAGAGTACCGAGCAGCGGTAAATGCAAGTCAGGAAGCCTTATGGCTTCGACAACTCCTTTCATATTTTGGATTCGAGTTGCAGCATCCGACCATCCTTTGGTGCTACAATCAGAGTTTCATCAAGCTTTCCAAAGACTCAGTTCAACATTAGCGCAGAAAGCACATCGATCTACACATGCACTTCATCAGAAAGCTCATTCATGATCAAGTTATTGAAGTGCTCTTTTTCCCTACAAAAAATCAATTTGCAGACATTTTCACAAAGTCTCTTACATAAGAAAATGTTTCCAAGCTTCGGTTTATGTTAGGAGTTCAGGAAGCTGTCATTAAGGGGGGATAGGCTCTAATGCTTCCTTCCTTCTCCTCTTGTGTCAACATTGTAAATCCTTCAATCCTATCCCAAGTTGTTATTAAGGGGGGATGTTAGGATATTTAGACACTTAGGAGTTAGTTAAGATCTACTTGGTCTAATGTGTCGTTAGGTAAAAGTGTGTTTCTTAGTGTGTTTCTTTAGTATGCATTAGTATGAATTTGTAGTTAGGAAATCCGACGGTCACGATATGTTCCCGACATAGAGTGATCTAATGGTTCATACTCTCCTCAATCTTAACGACCATTGATTCATGGCTTAACATCCGATTTTTCCATGATCTCTATTTAAAGAGCATGGAGGATCATTTGTTGATGATCAATTGTGAGAAACTCTCTTGTAAAATCTCTCTGTAATCGTGTTCTTTTGCATTAATAAACTTCTCCAAGTGGTCACATTGGTTGGGGCCGTGGATGTTTCCCCATAGGGGTTTTACCATGTGAAAACAACAGTGTGTTTGTCTTTGATCTAGTTATGTGAGTGGTTACTGAAGGTGTTGGTCCTCTATTGGAATACCTGTGTTGTCGAACAATGTTCAACTAATGGTTACAAACAGATAGATTTATTTATGTTTTTTAATTAATTAGAATTTGGGTAATTACAACAATAGTCAAACTGTTTTTTAAGATAAACCATATATAAGGGTACCAACTTAAGTGCCAACATATCTTCTTATCTAGTAGAGAATAAAAATTGAATGTATAGTAAGTGGATTTATAATTATAAAATTATTAAGGGATTATAAAATGATACAATGAAGGAAGGATATTATTTGTGGCAGTAAGTTCACCAAGTTGAAATGGAAAAGAAGGTTCAATTCACTTGTAGGCATGTTTTGGAACCCATCAATATTTGTATACGTACATTAGGGAGGAATCAGAATGAGACTGTAAGCATTTCCATTGACCTTGCTACACATTATAATTATATTGATATTAAATTGGAAAATAGATTATAACTTGTGGAAGAGAAAGTTAAAAGAGCTCTTACACAGGAGTATGATAATGCAATTAATAATTTAGAATTAAACATCGATGAGTACTCCCCAAAATGAAATTTTCATGTCTTACAAACCAAGGAAGTTGATGTGGTCCTAGGGAACTCTTGGTTGAAACATATTGGTACTTTTACCACAAAAGTTGATAAAAAGTGCATAACATTCGAGCACCTTACCAATAAAATATTTTTGCAAGAGATTAATTCAGAGCACCTTTCTCTCTCATTGAATTCAAAGCAAAATGAACAATAAAATCACATATAATTGAATAAAATTGCTATTAGAAAAATGAAGAAATTATGAAAAATCAAACAGAATTTGAGAAACAAGATACATAAATACAATAATTTCAACAACAAATTAAAGAGTCACAACAACAAATTAGTAATATAAAAATCATGCATACAAAGAGTATGGAAATATCTGTAAAAAGATATTGTCCAAAAATGAAGAAATTTCTTGTTTGAGAAATCATAATAAAACTCTACCTATAGAAATGAAGAAGATGATGAATAAGAGGAAGATGCAACAAGAAACACAAACCAAGGATAAGGGTAATAACATTGAATTGATCGACATGGAAAAACCTAATGTTGTTATAACTGAAGTTGTATCAATGGAGGAGCCTCCAAAAGTTGAAACTAAAGATAAAGTGGCCTCAATAGAAGGGATCAAAACTAAAAACCAAAATGTTGTTACTAATTAATCCTTATTAATGGAAGAGATTTGAAAAGTTGAGCTAAAGAAATAATTATGTGATAAAGAAGCATTCACGAATTTAATAAAGGTTGACATACCATTGAGCATCACTGATGAATTCATATTTTAGTCGAAGGATGTTGTATCACCAATAAATACAAGAATATCATATATCATCATGATGAATCAAGTAAATCATAACAAGATTAATCCTGAAATTAACAAGGATAAATTAATCAGGGTATTGTATCGACACCAAAATCACCAAATTCATAATTTCCAAGAGTCAACATACCAATATATTAAGGTACCTAACCATATTCAATGGTGTAATTATGTATCAAAGCATTTGAAGACTATGTGCCCTGAATTCAACAACATAAAACATGAAATTTAGAATCATTTCATCAAAGAGTTCTCGAAAGAATCCAACTTGGTTGGATTAATTATTTTTCAATGTGCTACTATTTTTCAAGTCTTTGAATGTCGTATCGCCTCATGTCCTCAACTTTATTATAATCGATGATAGTTGCAAAATATTATTCATTTTATTAGAGGAATTTTTTCCTTAACTATGCTTTGAGGACAAAGCATTTTTAAGAGAATAAGTCTTGCAATATAACTAAAGTACATTACCAATATGTAATAATGTATATATAATTTTGTACTAAGTGGTCATATAAATCATTATTATATATTTATTATATTGTAAATAATGATAATTCATAATTTTTCCCAAAGGATATGACTATCATTCTCTACATGTATTTATATGGACGTCATCGTGATGCATATCATATCAATGGATAATAAATATTAATTATTGATTCATCATTGAATATATGGATTTTCCCCTATTATTATTGAGGCTAAGGTGAAGTAACGAATATGTTTTCTTCAGAGCATCATCATAATCACAAGTAGAGAAACATCAAATTTAGATCATCCTGATACCAATATTCTTCTTGTGCACACTAGATGGTGGGCCCTTTTAATCTACCTTTTATAGTTTCATAGGGAAGAAGAATATTATTTGATGGAGGGATATGTCAAGGATCACATTCATTAGTTTGAGCTATGGTCCCACAGGATTTTAAGATACACACACATAAAAATAAAATAAAAAACTTGCATTTGTTTGCAATCATTTATTCATTGATGGAAAATAAGGTCAACAAGAAGAAGAATGGAAAAATTACATTGAGTGTAAATTTCAAATTTTTTCTCAATAAGGATTCATTCAAGTAAAATTACCCTCTTCCTCATATCGACAAAATATTACAATAATTCCATGCTATCCTTGCTTTATGGTTTTTCAAGGTATAATTCGTTTTTAATCATAATGTATCTTCACTACACCTTAGTTAACCTATGTGTATGATACAATTCCATTTAGGATGGTAAATATTGTAGCAACATTTCAAAGATACATGTACCATGCCTTTGATGATATGAGTTGGAGAATTTTTTTTGGGTATCAATATTCTCTCATAGAATTTTCAAAGGCAAGGTAGGCTAACTTTTCCCATCTTAGAAAAGTTTTTCAAACGTGGAGAAAGTTTGGTATTTACTTGAATCTTTTAAAAACATAATATTTGGAGTGACACAAGGCAAATGTTTTGGTAACATTATGGAAGAATAAGTTGTCTACAATTATCTAGAACATGAGAAAGATATAAGAGAAATGCCTCTCCCTGCCACCAAAAACACATATCTAGTTTTTTTTAACAAGATGAACTTTTTAAGGAATTTTTCCTTATTATCATGCCAATAAATATGTTATTCACAAAAGGGTAAGACTTGAAAATGAGTAGAGAGTTTGAAAAACAATTATAGAAGATTAAATATGTTGGACAGCTGAGAG
>ML778096.1:230235-258777 GCA_009831015.1 Picea engelmannii | reverse complement strand
TTCACACATATGAAATATACAGAGACAGATATTTCCTGAGGAAACACATAAAGGGTAAAAGCCTCTTCTTCTTGGTATGATAAGTAATCTTTACATTTTGTACATTATCATACATATGAGCTCCAACTCATTGTGAGGCTAGACCTTTTTTTTGCAAGCTGCAACTTGCTGAGAGCACCAACTCTTTGTTTTCTCTAGCACCTACTAGGAGGAAGCACCAACTCCCTGTTTTCTCTAGCACCCACTAGAAGGAAGCACCAACTCCCTGGTTTCTCTAGCACCCACTAGAAGGAAGCACCAACTCCCTGGTTTCTCTAGCACTCACTAGAAGGAAGCACCAACTTCCAGTCACACAGGCACCAACCTGTATAACATAGAACAACAGTTCTCCCTTGCACCACCCTGCCACCCTAGATTTTCTGGCTGCAACCCGATGGAAGCTACAACTCCATGTGTTCAAGCACCCACTTGAACCTCTCAAGACAACAGTCCTCCCTAGCACCTCCCTAACACCCTGAAATATAAATATTTGCTACTGAAACTTATTATAGTGATATAATGTTCATCAATGGCTTACCAGTCTTATCACTGTTCTGCTACACTGTCCTTCTCTGTCTGACTCACTGTCTTCCTACACACATGCCTTGCACTTTCTATTCTTCTGCCTTTTATGCTCTGTGCGCTATGTCCATTCAATGAACCATTCCTCTTCTGTGTATTTCAGTTTCTGCACACTACCTCCTTCTACATGCCTGAATCACTCTCAATAGAAGCTCAATCTCTTCTTTGTTCTGCATTCTTATAGTCTTTGTGCACCTTGTGCATGCTATATGTGCAATGCTTCTGCATGCTCTCCACATGTCGAGTGCTCTGCCTAATCATCATTTCAACTCTTTAGTTTCTATGGCAGTTAAACCCATGCGTTCATCATCACTGTATGTTATGCCGAGATTCCTTACCCTCTCCAACAGTTGAGACTCTTCGTCTTCTCTGTCACAGTCGAGCTCATTCCCTTTATTGTAGTTCTAGGCTCCAACGGTCTTACATCTGTCAATAGCCTCTATGAACAACATTCATTCCACTGGAAGATGCTTCGAGACTCTTCATCTTCTCTAGAAATCACTCTGAAGTCTCTTCAATTCCTCTGGCAATAACCATCAGTCGTTTCTAGCAGTTCAACTGTGAACCTGCACAATTGGATTGAATCCGTAGGGTCTTGTGTTTATTTCTCCATTTCGCATTTCGGCATTTCAACATTCCTGTGGTGAAGATTTCTTTACGCTCCATGTCGTGATCCCCAAAAATCTGAAACAAAAGGATCTTAGATGGACTATCTCCTTCCTCTCACATGACCACTGACGATGACCATAGCCTACACCAAAAGGTGTTTTCGCATTTCTGCATTTCCGCATTTCGGCATTCCTGTGGTGAAGGTTTCTTTACGCTCCATGTTGAGATCCTCAAAACTCTGAAACAAAAAGGATCTTAGCTAGACTAGATTCTTCCTCTCACATGAACATCGGTGCTAACCACTTCCTACACCAAAAAGGTATTTCGGTGTTTCGCATTTCATCGTTTCGGCATTTCTGTGTTGATGTGTTTCAACACTCCAAGTCACGAACCCTGAAATTTTTGGCATTTCGCATTGAACAACTTAAAGACTCCTGTGATGAAGAGTCTTGACTCTTGACTCCTCCAACTCCTGGTATCCAAAACTCTGAAATAGAGTCAGATCAATGGTCCACAATCTTGACGATTCGACGATCGAGATCTTTTCATGATTTCGCATATCGCGATTTCCTGTCGTGAGTTCCTTCCTTGACTCCTCCAAATCCTGGTATCTGAAACTCCAAAATGGAGTCAGATAAATGTTCCACAATCTCCCTTTGACCAATGACTCAAATTAAGTCATTGTTTCTCATTTTGCAATTTCAACATTTCTTGTCGTGAGTGTTCTTGACACCTCCACCTCCCGGTATCCGAAACTCCAAAATGGATTCAGATCTACGTATTTCAGTGTTTTTCATTTCTTCATTTCGACATTCTTGTCATGAGTGTCCTTGACACCTCCAACTCCCGATATCCGAAGCCTTGAAATGTCATGGTTTTGCATTTCGCAATTTCATCATTCTTGTCGTGAGTTTCTTCCTTGACTCCTGGAGTTTTCGCTTCTGATCTTGCCATGCAATCATCATTGCACTGCTGGTCTTGATATTTGCCATCAATGACAAACACACATACTCTGTCTCTATCTAAAAACATGCCAAAAATATCCCCCTTTGGCATTGATGGCAACCTCTTGAAGAACGCCCAACTATACCACTGCAACATCCTTGAAATTACCACACTTTCTCCCCCTTTGACATTAATGTCAAATAAGAAACATGCTCCCCCTGAGTTGTTGCAATACATACTCTCCCTGTCAACTATGAGAAGCTTAGAAATACAACAGATATTCAATAAGTACTCCCCCTAACCAGGTGACCATTTTAGACGAAAGAAGTTATAACCCCCAACTTTTGACGAAGATATCCAAAAGGGGTTGTTGGTAATGGTTTAGTAAAGATATCAACAATTTGTTCTGTGGAAGAAATATAATTCAGATGAATAATTATGTTTGTAACTTGTTCTCTAAGAAAATGGTATTTTATTGGAATATGCTTAGTCTTGGAATGAAGAACAGGATTCTTGGAGGCACTAATGGAACTGGTGTTATCACAGTGAATTGTAATCAGGTCAGTATAGTTTACCTTCCAATCTGCAAGAGTTTGGATCATCCACAAAATATGAGTGCAGCAAGTAGCATCAACAATGTACTCTGCTTCTGTAGTTGATAAGGAAATAGATCCTTTCTTTTTACTAATCCATGCTACTAATGAGTCACCCAGAAATAATGCTCCTCCACTGTTGCTTTTTCTCTCATCAACACAGTTTGCCCAATCTGCATCTGAATAAGCAGTTAACTAGAAATTCTGATTTTTGGGATACCACAGACCATAAGTCATTGTTCCCTTCAAGTATTTGAATATCCTTGTGACAACTACCAAGTGACTTTGTTTAGGAGATGATCGATAACGAGCTACCATTCCAACAACTTGCATTATATCAGGATGGGATGTTGTTATGTACAAAAGACTGCCTATCATTGATCGGTATGTCCTTTGATCAACATCAGGTGACATATCATCTTTACTGAGTTTGCAACAAACTACCATAGGTGTACTAACAGGAGAGGAATCCTCCATCTGAAATTTCTTCAACATCTCTTTCAAATATTTTTCTTAAGAGATAAATATTCCTGCAGAACTTTGATTTACTTGTAAACCAAGAAAATATGACAGTTCTCCTATCATGGACATCTCAAACTCCATTTTCACAGAGTTATCAAACCACTAGATAGATGATTCATTAGTACAACCAAAAATAATATCATCTACATAAACCAAAACAACTAGTATATTATCACCTTCAGACTTAATGTAGATATTGTTGTCAACAATACCTTTCTTGAACCCTTTGTCTTGTAAAAAATTGTCCAGTCCATAATACCAAGCTCATGGTGCTTGCTTCAGTCCATATAAGGCCTTATTCATCTTGCAAACATAATTAGGATTATCTTTCAATGAGAATCCTTCAGGTTTCTCCATATATACTTCTTCCTCTAGATATCCATTAAGAAAAGATGACTTAACATCCATCTGATACACTTTAAAGTTCTTATGGAATGAATATGCAAGGAACATTTTGATGGCTTACAATCTTGCCACTGGTGTAAAAGTTTCATCAAAGTCCTGACCTTCAACTTGTGCATACCCTTTATAGACCAATCTGGCTTTATTTCTAACAACTTGTCCTTTTTCATTCATTTTATTTTTGAACACCCATTTGGAACCTATTACATTCTTATCTTCAGGTCTAGGGACAAGCTCCCAAGTATCGTTCTTCTCAATCTGGTCAAGCTCTTAATTCATAGCTCTAATACAATCATCATGTTGGCTGGATTCATCAAAATTTTTAGGTTCAGTCATAGATAAAAAAGAAACATGAGATTGTTCTGAGTCTTTAATCAATTTCCTTCTTGTCTGAACTCCTTTATTTATATCTCCAATTATCTTATTTTCAGGATGATTCTTTCTAACAATTCTGAGAGGTGAGTTTGTTTCTTTCTATTGATTTATGTTAGCCTAAGTATTTGTATCTTCATCTAATTTAGATTCTTCTCTTTCTGATCCTTGGACCTGTTCATCTTCATTTTCAACTATATCTTATGTATTTGGTTCATCACTGCTTACATTTCTGACCGGGATTTCTTCATCAACTTTTATGTCTATACAATCAACTAGTTTATGCAGTCTCTTATTGTAACATCTGTATCCTTTACCGTTTGTAGCATAACCCAAGAAGATACCTTCATCATCTCTGTCATCATATTTCCCAATATTTTCATCATTGTTCTTGATATAACATTTACTCCCAAAGATTTTAAAATGCTTGATTGAAGCAGGTCTTCCAAACCATTGTTCATAAGGAGTCTTGTCACTGTGTGGCTTGAGATGAGATTTGTTAAGGATATGAACAACTGTATGAATTGCTTCCACCCAATATGTCTGAGGTATGTTCCTTTCGTTCATCATTAATCTTGCCATTTTCTATACTGATCTATTCTTCCTCTCAACAACTCCATTTTGTTGTGGAGTCCTTGGAATTGTGTACTCTCTTTTGATCCCATGTTTATCACATAAATCTTTGAAGTTCCATGAATTAATCTCTCCTCCTCTATCATACCTTACTGCCTTTAATATTTTTCTTGTTTGATTCTCAATCAGAGCCTTAAACACTTTGAATTTTTCAAATGCTTCAGATTTTTCCTTCAAAAAGGCAACCCATGTTATTCTAGAATAATCATCAATAATCAACATAAAATAATTTTCTTTTCCTATACCTTCTTTCCTTGATGATCCACATAAATCCATATGTACTAACTGGAGAGGTTTTTCTATTGAAGGAAAGTTTTTAGATTTGAATTGAGTGCGAGTAAGTTTTCCTATCTGGCAAGGTTTACAAACAAAGTCGTATGGATTTGATATCTTCGGAAAATCTTTTATTGCCCCATTGTTTCTGAGCTTGATTATATGATCAAAATTTAGGTGTCCAAGTGACCTATTCCAGAGCCAACTTTTATCATATTTGCTTAAGTGGCATTCTTATTTTTCTTCTTTTAACACATAGACATTGTTTTATGTTCTTATCCCTTTTGCAACCAGTTGTCCTGAACTCGAAGACTTTATTTTACAGTCTTTAGAAGTAAAAAAAACTTCACATCCTTTCTCACAAACTTGACTGACACTTAGTAGATTATGTTTCAAACCATCTACAAACAAAACATCTTGAGCTTTTCCTTTGCCATTACTCAAACTTACCATTCCTGTACCTTTTATTTTTCCTAGTGCATCATTTTCAAAAGTTACATTCCTTGATTTGCTTTCACTTAGAGTTAGAAACTTACTTTTGTCTCCAGTCATATGTTTTGAACATCCACTGTCAATATACCAGGGATTCGTTTTTCTTTGGGATGATAACACTAATCCGCACTGGTCATCTTCTTTTTTCTTCCAAACCTTGAAATTTCCAGCTGCAGGATTCAGATCTGGCTTATAGTTTTTTAAGTGAAAATCTATAGCTTTATGTCCATAATTATGGCAGTTGTAACATTCTAGTTCACTAAATAACAGATCATAATGATTGTTATGCTCATAACTGTTGTTATGTTTCACCTGTGTCCTTCTCCCAATCATCACATGATTTATAGTCTGTGATTGTTTGTTGCTTGGTTGTCTCAATCTTCTTGAAAAACTTTATTGCTCATATCTAAATCTTAAAGAACAATTTATAGCCTTGTGACCAAAGTTAGAACAGAAAAAAATATATCCATAGAAAAATACTTTGTACCTGGAAGAAGATTGTCTTCTTTGAGTGAGTCAATTTATTCCATGTTGATAGTTTCTATGATCTACAGGTTCGGTTTTGATACTTTTTCTTTCATTCCTTCTCGGTGCTTGATTCTCTTTCTTTGTTTCAGTAGAGTGATTGTTGTCAATGTTTGAGGATCTGACAAAATTGATAAGTTTTGTATTACTTGGATGATCACTACTTGATCCTTCTTCATACCCCAAGACATCTTTCAACTTTGGGTTTCTTTGTTGATTTAGAATGGAGGTTAATCCTTCTAAAGCTTTAATACTTGACAGAGTTTGGTGATACAATGCCTTAAACTTCTCCATCTATTTTTTGGTTTTCACTACTTCTTGTTCTAAGGCTTCACACCTTACTTTCTTCTCTGATAACTGTTGTTTCAGAATGTCGTCGGTTTTTTTTGCCTCTTCTAATTCCACTTTTAGCAGGGCAAAGTCTTCATCAGGTTTTTTAGTGCCTTTCTTGAACTGTATCAACAATTGTTTTTTCTTTCTCTTCTTAAGTCTGAGTCTATCAATCTCTTCCAAAGAATTGATCAACTCTATTTCCATGTCAACCATAGCTTCTTCATCATGATCATCATTGCCTGTGCTTTTATTATCATAATCCTATTTTTCCATAAGCATGAAGTCATTTACCTTATCTTCACAGGAAGAGTCACTATCGTTGTCTTTTGAGGATTCATCATTGTTTACACATAAACTTTTCCTTTTATCAAATCTTTTGGATTTGTGCTTCTCTTCACCTTCAGAGTTTTGTTCCTTCTTCTTGTGTGGACACGTATTTGAGAAATGACCTATCTTACCACAATTGAAACATTTGAAGGGAATCTTACCTTTCAATTTGTCTGATCCTTTCTTTAACCTTCTCACAAATGTTTCCTCAATATCATCTAAATCTGAATCAATATTCTTGTTTCCTTTAAAAGATGCTTCTCTAGTAATGGATTTATATTTGTTGATTCTCATTTCATATGCAATTAAAATTCCTAGGAGTTGATCAATGGACAGGTTTTTAAGATCATTTAGTTCTTCTATTGCAGAGACTTTTGGATTAAATTTATCAAGCAAAGATCTTAAAATCTTCTGAACTAAAATTGATTCATCAATCTTCTCATCAAGACCCTTCATGGCATTCACAAGTTCTTCAACTCTTAAAAAATACTTGCTAATTGTTTCATCTTCATTCATCTTTAGTTGTTCAAACTTCAACCTAAATGTTTGAAGTTTGGCATCTTTTACTTTCTCATTTCCTTCATAGATGCTAATAAGTTTATCCCACATTTCTTTGGCAGTTTGAAGATGCATCACCTTTACAAACTCGGCTTCTGCAAGTCCATTCAAGATAGCTTTAATTCTTTTAGCATTAAAGCTAAATTCTAACTTATCATCCTTGGAAGCTAGCACAACAGGCTATATGTATCTAGTCTCTACTACATCCCAAACATCAACACCTAAGTCCATTAGGTATGTTCTCATTCTAACCTTCCAGAAGGCAAAACTTGTTCCATCAAACAGAGGAGGGTTATTGGTTGAAGTCCCTTCATGACTTGTCATGTTTAAGCTTACAGATCTACCTTTAGATAAAAGGAACCCACTCTGATACCAATTGTTGGACAACTGAGAGGAGGGGGGTGAATTAGTTGTTACCATGCTTAAACAATTATGCTTATTTTAAACTCTTTACAAAGAACTCAATGAAAATCACAATAATGCAGGGAGATAATAAATAGAACATTCAACATCAGTCACACATATGAAATATACAGAGACAAATATTTCCTGAGAAGACCCATAAACGGTAAAAACCTCTTCTTCTTGGTATGATAAGTAATCTTTACATTTTGTACATTATCATACATATGAGATCCAACTCCTGGTGAGGATACAACCTCTGTTTTTCAAGATGCAACTTGCTGAGAGCACCAACTCTCTGTTTTCTCTAGCACCTACTAGAAGGAAGCACCAACTCCCTGGTTTCTCTAGCACCCACTAGAAGGAAGCACCAACTCCCTGGTTTCTCTAGCACCCACTAGAAGGAAGCACCAACTCCCTGTTTTCTCTAGCACTCACTAGAAGGAAGCACCAACTTCCAGTCACACAGGAACCAACCTATATAACAAAGAACAACAGTTCTCCATTGTACCACCCTACCACCCTAGTTTTTCTGGCTGCAACCGGATGGAAGCTACAACTCCCTATGTTCAAGCACCCACTTGAACCTCTCAGGACAACAGTCCTCCCTAGCACCTCCCTACCACCCTAAAATATAAATATTTTCTATTGAAACTTATTACAGTGATATAATGTTAATCAATAGCTTACTAGTCTCATCATTGTTCTGCTACACTGCCCTGTTCTTTCTACCTCACTTTCTTCCTACACATATGACTTACGCTTTTTGTTCTTCTGCCTTTTATGCTCTGTGCGTTATGTCCATTCAATGCACCATTCCTCTTCTGTGTATTTCAGCTCCTGCACACTGCCACCTTCTACACACCTGAATCACTCTCAATAGAATCTCAATATCTTATTTGTTCTGCATTTTTATAGTCTCTATGCACCTTGTGCATGCTATATGTGCAATGATTCTGAATGCTCTCCCCATGTCAAGTGCTCTGCCTGATCATCATTGCAACTCTTCAGCTTCTCTGGTGGTTAAACCCATGCGTTCATCATCACTAGGTGTTATGTCAAGATTCCTTAGCCTCTCCAGTAGTCGATACTCTTCGTCTTCTCTGTCACAGTCGAGCTCATTCCCTCTGTTGCAGTTCCAGGCTCTAATGATCTTACATCTGTCAATAGCATCTATGAACAATATTCATTC
Source organism: Picea engelmannii (assembly GCA_009831015.1). Lineage (NCBI taxonomy): Eukaryota > Viridiplantae > Streptophyta > Pinopsida > Pinales > Pinaceae > Picea > Picea engelmannii. The sequence goes on along the minus strand of ML778096.1, from coordinate 249,978 downwards.
CACTAGAAGATGCCTCGAGACTATTCATCTTCTCTGGAAATCACTCTGAAGTATCTTCAAGTCCTCTGGTAGAAACCAACAGTCATTTCTAGCAGTTACACTATGAACCTGCACCATTGGATTGAATCTGTAGGGTCTTGCATTTATTTCTCCATTTCTCATTTCGACATTCCTGTGGTGAATATTTATTTACACTCCATGTTGTCATCCCTGAAACTCTGAAACAAAATGATCTTAGATGGACTAGCTCCTTCCTCTCACATGACCACTGACGGTGACCATAGCCTACACCAAAAGGTGTTTTCACATTTCGGAATTTTGGCATTTCGGCATTCCTGTGGTGAAGATTTCTTTATGCTCCATGTCACGATCCCCAAAACTTCGAAACAAAAAGGAGATTAGCTGGACAAGCTCCTTTCTCTCACATGACCATCGGTTGTAACCACTGCCTACACCAAAAAGGTATTTCAGCGTTTCGCATTTCGCCATTTTGACATTTATGTGTTGTAGTGTTTCGACACTCCAAGTCATAAACCCTGAAATTTTCGGCATTTCGCATTTCGGAACTTCGGTGCTCCTGTGATGAAGAGTCTTGACTCTTGACTCTTCCAACTCTCGATATCTGAAACTCCGAAATGGAGTTAGATCAACGGTCCACAATGTTGATGATTCGACGGTCCAGATATTTTTGTGATTTTGCAGATCGCGAGTTCCTACCGTGAGTTGCTTCCTTGAATCCTTCAATTCCCGGTATTAGAAACTCCGAAATGGAGTCAGATCAATGGTCCATGATTTTCCTTTTATCAACGACTCAGATTAAGTTGTGGTTTCACATTTTGACATTTCGACATTTCTTGTCGTGAGTGTTCTTGACACCTCCACCTCCCAGTATCCGAAACTCTGAAATGAAGTCAGATCTACGTATTTCAATGTTTCGCATTTCGCCATTTTGGAATTCTTGTCATGAGTGTCCTTGACACCTCCAACACTTGATATCCGAAACCTCGAAATGTCATGGTTTCTCATTTCACAATTTCATCATTCTTGTCGTGAGTTTCTTCCTTGACTCTTGGAGTTTTCGCTTCTGATCTTGCCATGCGATCATTGTTTCATTGTTGGTCTTGATCTTTTCCATCAATGACAAACATGCATACTTTGCCTCTGTCTGAAAACATGCCAACAAAATATTCCATATTTTTATCTCCAACATTGTCCAGTTTGAATATGAGTAAGGATTTTTTTGAATAAAATCCTTCATTTAAACTTTTTAATAAATGATATATACATTTATTTTATACCCAAAAACATGGGTGTTGAAAGTAGTTCCATTAGAAAACAACATTACCTAGCAAGTTCCTATAGGGATATCAAAATAATAAAGAGTCCAAGTTCCAAGGATTATACCAGTCATATGGACATGGGCCAAAAAGAAACATACTAAACAAAACAAGGTGGCCAACTAGGCATAATAAAGCATAATAAAGACAGACATAAAGACTAAGAAACAACAAAAGATCCCATAAATAGAGAAGGGTCATGATCTTCTTAATTTTGGCCCCAAGTGATGACCAATGGATCATCAATATGAGGTGTAGGGTCCCATAGATATTCTTGTTATTTATTAGTGTGCTTCATTGATATATTCAATTCCATCCCGAAGAACTTATCATTCTCTAGATGAAGAGGAGGTGAGAGGGTTGGGTGCTCTTAGTTTTGGCTCCTACATTCATTACACTATTGAGATATATGACATTCTCTTTGTTGTTTCATATTACAAAGCCAATGTGAATGATATCATCTGGGAGGAAAATGAACATCTGAGGGAACCCATCTCATTGTATATGGGGTTGTACCCCAATTCTCCATAATTTTTTAGAGATGTACCAACTTTAGTTACACCTTTCCATCTTGCTCCTACATGTTCAAGTGCAAGTTGGAACAATTTGAAGCTCTATCATAATAGGAAAATATATTAAAATGAGCCTTCTTAAAATACAATCATTTATCTTTTTACATAAAAAATAGAAGCTCTGTTCTAAGAAGTCACCATGTTTCTTGGAACTGTACCACCTAATGCATCTTCATGATCAAGGATAATGTAATTCTAGGTAACAAAATTGGGGTTAAGCTAAAACATAAGTTTGAGTCCCATTCCCATATTGAATTATCATAATGGCAAAACCAACATAGGTGTTCAATAATTTCGTATTTTTGATAGAAAGGACACTCAGGATGAGACATTCCTATATAATTCAAGAGTTGGCCAAAATGATGGACAACTAGAAGAAGGGAGATGGCCAAGAGTATGTATTCCCTATGTTTGGGTGGTTCAAATGGTTGAGGATGAGGGGCATCTGAGAGGACTATGTATAGGTACCTTGACTAATCATATATTAGGTCAAAGTGTTGTGCTTTGAAAATAATTGTGTCCTTAATCTAGGGCATAGTGGTGGCCACATATTTGGAAACTAGTGGCAAGGGGGACTTCAAGAAATAATCCATAAGGATTTTTTCCTTGACATAATTGTTTCATAGACCACTTCATTGGTTCCACTTGTGGATGTGACCGGTGATGTGCATAGAATTTTTATGTCAAAAATCCAAATATCTATGAGGGAAATTGGAACATGTGAATGTCTTCGGGTCCATTACTTCTTCCCAATTAATCACTAGATGTGATTTGTAGCCTTGTGGAATTGCAAATTTCTTGGAAATCAAACTAGTCCTAGATTGTTAAGATATGGAAATTTGGGATTCGTTCAAATATTTAACTCCCTAAGTGTTTTTTATTGCAACTACATTAAAAATGAAACTTCCCTAGATTGAAAAAATATAGGGACAATGGTGGTCCTTTCAATTCTTTAAATTTCCTAGGATTTGAATTGCAAACAATAGAGATGCGAACATGTATGTTTGTGTTACTCCAACTGATTATTTCCCTAAATGTTTGTTATGAAGTGCAAGGGAGGGTAAGATGTCTTAATACCTTTATGATATACCAAGGTCACCGGAAAGTGAAAGGTAGAGAGCATACTAGGATGAGAAGAGTTGCTTCAATTCCCTAAAGTAAGGTGATTAATGATTTTAAAAAATCTAGCTAAAATTTCGTGTGCTTAAGTAGCCATCCATGTCGCAAGAAAAAAGAAAACTTCATTCTTTTTATGCCCCCTACCAATCTATGTTATCTATCTATCATGAAAGAATGACCTTGAAGTAGGATTTTAGAGAATGAAAAAGTGCACAAAAGTAAATCCTATCACCTAACATTAAACTGAAATGAAAAAATTAGCAAAAAAGGTGTGAATCACGTGATTCACTTAGGTTTGTATGAAAACAGTTTCACGAGCCTCGTGAAACAATAACATCAAATCCGTGGGATTTGTGTGTATGTTATTTCGCTAGTCCCATAAATTTATGTGAAGTGGAAATATGAATTATTCTCAGACAATAGGCTAAAAGCTTACTTTCAGTCTGTGGACAGGCTAGTTTGGTGACATGGAAGACAAAGCAAATGAGAGGAGAAGATCCAACAACCTAGAAAGTGTGAAGTATATGTTAGAAAATCAAGCGGAGTTGCCAATAGTTTTAGTTTTTTTTCTCACTTGGGTGACCAAAAAAACCTTTCTATAGTAGAGGCTGCTACACTATAGACAACGAAATGATTAGATTTAGTCCATAAAGAGACAACTTGCAATTAAAAAGTAAAGAGACAAGCATGTGAAGAAATAAATACAAAAATAGAAAAATAGACAACAATATGGGGAAGCAAGTATACTCTCTATAATACCAATGGCGAAGTATTTTTTCCTTGAGATACCACTTCAAAGATGAATGAGAAAAGTGGATTCTATATTCCTCCTTAGGAGGGTTCTTTGTACTCTGGAATTCTTCTTGTTTCTATAACAAAGAAGTGTGCATGAGATATTCATAGGAAGAGCCCAAACACTATCTAGTTCTTTTGTTTCCACAAGATGATATATTAATAACATGCCTCTCAAGAATCATATGGACAACATAACCTTTCATTGTCTTCTCCTTTTTCTAATGTTGCATGGCCTTCAATTTATAGGCAATCTTCTAGTTCAATTGGAACTAGTTCAAAGTGTGAATAGGGAACTTTGGATTATGGTTCCACATGTTTTGAAAATACATAGAACCATCAAAGGACTAACCTTCAATGGATATGAAGCTCAATGTTTCTTGGTACACCTACCTTGGAGAACCCTTGATGGGAGTTCCGACATTTATTGTATCAAATGTGGTTGAAATTTCATGTTGAATAAATTTGCATGGATATAAAAGTAACAATTGTTCATATCGCATAAAACTCAAACTGCAAAGTCACGCAGATGCATAAAATCCCACTTTATATAGTTTTTGTTTATCTATTGAAGGTGGTTCATATTTTCCATGTAATAGCACTCTATTATGTTGTATTGATGACTTTTTCGATGATCACCTATAGATCCCTATGAGTGATTTTTAGGTGATAACATTGCTTGAGTTGATTTCTCCTTTGTCTAGGAATTCACTCTATCCCATAGGATGTACATATCTCCATTGAGTTGATTTCTTCCTCAGCTAAGTGTTTCCTCTTTGCTGTGGGTGGGAAATCCCTCCTATGGACTTAGCATTTAAGGGTTCTAATCATGCATGCAGAAAATGACCATTCAAAAGGCCTCTACTTTTCCTATTCTCCCAACACAAAACCAGACATTAATGCAATACAAAGGTGTCAACAATATTCGGTAACTCTACCTTAAGTCCTTCATTTGATATCAATATCTTTGTTTTCTCTCTCTCTCTTTGATTGCAAGCCTCCTCCCAAAGATGACCTGCATTTACACATGCACAAACAGAGAGATACAAACATGTATTTCATATACTAATTGTTGGGTTAGTTGTGACAATATCATAAAATAGACATTCAACTTGAACACATGATATGGTGGTATGGGAAAAGTATTCCTTTTTTTATTAATCTTCACAAGAGTAAACTTACAATATGTGGTCGACACTGCTCCTCGAAACTGGTCCTGGGCTCCTCTTCAACTGTCCTCCAATTTCTTTGCTCTATACTTCTCTTTGCATAAGGATGGCTAAAGGTTGGGACAAGGGGAATGCTCAATTGGGTATAGTTTATTTACTATGATTTTCCTCCTTTCAAATGGGACGCCTACCCCTTCTTTTATAGGCTAGAAAGGGCTAGGTATTTGGTCGAATGACCGACTATGCATGGTCGAAAGGTTTAGTTAACTTACCCAAATTTGTGTGTTCCATCAACAACTTTCCATTTTTCGTTCTTTTGTAGGTACACGTGGGTTGTAGTGGGTCAGCTAGCATGGACATTGTAGATACATGCAGGCTGTAATGGGTTAGCTAGCGTGTACCTTTAAAAAGGGAGTTTTTTAGAAGAGTTGTTTAGTAGTGGCTTGGCAAAGAAAGAATATGAGATGGCATGATGCCAGGTAAGCATGTCTGGTGCAAATTAGGGTTATAACAGATGCCCCCTAATGTGTGAGGTCAGAAGAGCATCTGATGGCCGAAATACATTATCAATCTTCACCAACGTACCAAACCAGTGAGCCCAGGGACCAGATTTTGGGAGGTGCCATCTACAAAATTACAATTGTCTCACCGAGGCGGGCATACCCATGCTCGGGATGAAATAAAATCATGGCTTCCAATCAAATACACTGCAGATCCATGTCATATAACTATATAGAGTGTAGCCATGAGAAATACACAATGGATCTACATCTCGAAATCACAAAAAGATATACATGTATAATATCCATCTTCTGGAAGCTGATAAGGCCTGATGGATGGACATGAGGTCTTCAGAGCTCGAGAAACAACTTCAAAATATTCAAAACTTGGGTAGGAGTGTAATATGAGTGTACGAATTCACTACCTAGAGGTATTTGATAGCTCATCGAGCATGGACAAGACGATCTTGATGATTAGACTAAAGGCTTCATTGATTTTGAACAAAGACTTCATTGGAATTTCGGGATGGTCGGGCATGAGGGAAAGAGACAAACTACAGAGGGTCCAACTCAAGCTTTGCTAAAAAAATCCCTTGGACAATAGCATGAAAAAATGATGAGACTCAGGAAGCATGGCATTGACATAAGTTCACGATGTAGGAGGCAACGCAAACTCTCTATATGTTTGGAAGAATAACCAAACGAAGGATGACACAACTCTATGTAGTGGGAACAACTTCCTAAGGTCATATTAAATCCTAGGGCTTGATGAACAAACGAAAGGATGTGCTTTATCCAAGGGTGACTCATTTTTCTGCCAATAAAAAGAAAAATGTTTTTCCCTTCCTCTTTTTGGGGTATATTTGATTTTTTTTGGTCATTTTTCAATAATTTTGGAAAAAGAATAAAAAAATGCTACATTACAAAGGGGGAACGAGTATCGCAAACATACTAGTTCTAGATGAAGGGACCAGACTAATGTTCAAAGCAAGGATACTCAGAAAAATCCCTCCAAGGGTCAAGGTGTCAAGAAGAAAAGGAAAAGTGCTACAAGGCTTGCGTTATAAGGCATGCTTCAGATGGTTCAGTTGAGAGAAACATGGAGCCGACATTAGGCCAAAGACGTAGGAATGAAAATGTGGTTAACAAGAAACAATGATAACATACTTCAATGTAAGTTTAATGAGCCTAGAGAAGGTAAGCTCTGTCGTTTTTCATGTTTAGAGAGTCTTAAAAAACGTAAAAGGAGACTCCACTATGGTACCTTTTTCAAAAGTAGTCTAGTCAGTTTGAAAAAGGGGTAAATTAGCACTGAAAATACGTCTATTCAAAACCATTTTAACGAGTGTGATAAAGACAAGATCACTCGGCAATTTTTTCATTTTTAAGGAGTCTGAAAAAAGCTTAACTATGGACTCCGTGGGGGTTCCTTTTTCGTAAATTTAGTCTCTCAGGCCCGAAAAAGGGTTAAAAGTATACCTGAGAATACTCTTCTAGAGAAACGAGGCCTCTAGAGTATACCTTTGTTTGTACAACTGAGCATCCGGACTGAAAAAGGGGTAAACTACCGCCGGAAAGACGTGACTTCAAATTTCAGTTTAGTGAGCGTGAAGGTCAACAATATTGCTCGGAAATATTTTCATGTTTAGAGGGTCTAAAAAGGGCTTAAAAGAAGACCCGTCATTGCTTGATTTTCTCAGTTAATCCAGACGAGATCGAAAAACATAAATGCAGTCTCGTCGGATGTTTCTTTCGGATTTCAAAGGGAGCTTGAAAGACAACAAAGTTTTCTTCTTCTCGACACTTCATGGGTCGATGCCTGGTATTTCCTCGTAAAACCAAGCAAAAACGTCGCGAAATTCCTTAAATAAATTTGTGTAGATTCGAATCTCTTCGGGGGATAAATCACCTCCGACGAAAACATTCTCTACGACACCAGGGGTTTTGGATATGTTAATAGGTATAGTTTCAGAAATGGTTTCCATATTACCCTCGACATAAATAACATGTGTAGTCCAAGGATTGATAGGACAAGACCTGTCTCCAGTCATAGTCAAAATGAATTCCCCTCCTTTGATTCTACTTAACTCTGGGAGGAAGTAAGATCTGTGATGTAGATCATCCCAGGGTTTGGCTGGACTAGTCATTGCTTCAATGATTTATTCTTCTAATGGCAAGACTAAGTCTAAAGAATTGGTATCTGCGAGGGAACCTTGAGCCCATATAGGCTCTAAAATCGGATCTAACTCTTGTGCGGGAGTTGGATCAGGATTGGAAAAATCTTGTTGGACTAAAGAGTATGCTACTTCTGCTGCAGACAAGGGCATGGAAATACCATGGTGCCCCGTCCCTTCCATCATGGTCGATGGGGAAGGAAGAATCCATGGATCATTGAAGTAAGTCATGCGAAACGATGAAACATGGAAACTATCAACCTTATGGTGGTATGATATGAACTTAACATTGCCCCGAGGATGTGGGTAATCGAACATACCCATCAAAGGTGGACACAAGCCAACCCCTATGTTGATGATGTCGGCCTGAGGGTTATCAATCATTGGGACTGCGGATGCCCCCAATGAAGGGTCAAAACGGGAGAAAGACAACTGATCAATGGTCATGATCCATCCCTCATGTGGAAACAAGAAGACCCGAAAAACCATCACGACCACTTCTTGCATGGCATAGGTCCAATTCCTTCCTAACAAGAGATTGTAGTTGAGCGACGCATCAACTACTTCAACCTAGACACACACAGTTTTCCCCCCTAACTGCACGGGGAAATAAGGGATGATTCCATGTGGTCGGAATGAATGACCGTCGAAAGAGGTAAGAAGAGTAGGTGATAGAGACAAAGTGGGATGGCTAATGGCCTTCCAACATGCCAAAGACATTACACATGTCGAGGCACCCTCATCAACCACCATGCGGAAAATGTTCTGAGTAAAAATTTTCATGGAATAAGCTACTACTATTTGGAACGCTATGTGGTAAGGAAGACGAGGTTTTAAGTCGGTCGTATCAAGCATGATTATACCCGGATTACAAGTCTCGGCGGATCCTAAAGAAGCTAACAAAGCCTTTCTCTGAGAAGGGAAACTCTGGAGGACCTCCAAAGAAGACATCACACAAGGGGTTTGAGACAAATCCTCCACCACAGAGTAATTATGGGTGGCCCTTGCATTTGGGTTATGAGAAGGTTTCTTGAACGCACTTTTTGGGATGTGTGTCATGGTTTCACCCAATGTATTCTTGATTTGCAGAGGAAGAGATGGGATTTTGGCTTCTTTACCTTTCTCATAGGTGCTTGGCTTATTGTAATCATGTTCTCTAGTCGATATATAGGAATCACCTTTCATCATATACACGTTCACGGATGCAGGATTATTTGTAGGCGGAGGGGGTCCTTGACTGCCCCCTTCCGTGCTTATAGAGGCTTGGGTTAGATTTTACCCATGTTGAAATGGGTTTGTTATCATGGCAGGCTACTGTTGTGACAATAAATTTTGGGCCTCCGCAAGTAGAGGGCACTAATGAGTCGGGTGGTCTTCCGCGCATAGGTTACACATATACTTTTCTTTCCTTTTTTTAGTGTTTCCCTCGCCAGCATTATTAGTGGGTTTCTTATCCGTCTTACCCTTCTTACGTTGTTTCTTATTTCCATCAGGCTGCTGGGTGACCTTTGGATTTGTTGATTGCACGTTGTGTACATCTGATGTTTGGGTAGCGGGAGTAGCCGAAACAGTTGTCTAGCTGGTCGTTGTGTGTTGTATGGACAATTTCTGCAATTGTTTCGTCAGTTGTTCACCGAGCTTGGTTTGTGCTGAACCAACAATACCATCGTCATGTGGTCCAACTCTCTATCTGGTTTTATGAAGTATGGACCATGGCGCATCCAGAAAAATATCGTACAGTAGACCAGACTGAGAGTAAATTAGCTCAAGTTGTTGAGCTCTCATGGTTACATCTTCTTCAGAAAACACTCTCGATGTTGCGATGTATTTGGATAACTATGGGACCAAGGACTTAAGAAACCACTCAATAAGGAATGTTGGTGGGACTGGAACCTTAATCAAACTCTTCCGGCATCTCCATTCTCGAATGTGATTAGAGATATGGTCTTCCTTTGTCTGTTCAAAATTGGCTAGCAATTTTGTATCGACGTCGTATCTCACATGTAGTTGGAAATGGTCTAGGAAATCCATTGCCAATTGTCTGAAGGAAGAGTATCTTGAGGGGTCGAGTTCAATGTACCATTTCGCAGCACTCCTAATAAGAGTGCATTGAAACAATTGCAACTACATGGATTTGTCTTTCAACAAATTAGATGAGCACCAAAGGTGAAAGGTAGTCACATGATCTCCTAGATCTTCGTTAGGCTTGGCTTCAAAATTTGGTATGTCCGAAGGAAACTTCGTTGGTATAGGGGGCCAATGCGGATCGTGACAGATAGGGTCATTCAACAACCTTGATAAGTCTGGCAAATGCAAGGTTTCCAGGAAAGGTAGTTTGTGTTGTTGGTGATAACCATGGAAAAAGGGACCTGGACTTTGACTGGCACCAGGTACGGCAGAATACTAAAGGTTTAGGTTGTCCATATGTCTTTCCCTAGGCTATACACTCTTGTCTGAGATGGAAATTATCCATAGGTTGGTTTTATACCTTCCCTAGGCCATATTCTATCATATATGGATGTATATCCACCTCCTTAACTATGAAATTGAGTGTTGTATTAGAGCATTGGGTTGAGAAAGTAATTGTCTAGTTATTATCTAGGTTTTGTCTCATTCTCTCATTTATTGCAAGAGACCCTCACATATATTCACTTGTGTTAGTGGTGGACTATACTCACGTGGTCAAGGATTCAAGGATAAATATATTGTTGGTTCACTTTGTTAGTGTTGGACTATACTCAGAGATATTCACTTGTTTTAGTGCTAGACTTTTCCAAAAGTAAGTGGATAGGAATTCAATTAAGGTAATATGGATTTAATTATTTGAATTGAATTTGTAATAGAGGTGTTTATGTACTAAAATTGTTAGAAGAATGTGAAATGTGGGTCATGTCACATGGTAACCACCATTAACAAAAGAGAAGTAAACGCATGAGGAATGTTTCCATTGAGTTGAGTATATATTTAAACATTTGAATCCATAAAGGAAGTCATTCATAGTAGAATAGAGCAAAAGAATAAACAAACATAAGATTTGTTTTAACCTTTGTCTTCTTCCCAGTCTCAAAAGTTTGTGCAAGAGCATCCATGAATTTTTTTCATGTCTCAAGAATCCATGTTGATGAAATGGACAAGCTATAATCCTTCCATTTATGGATCAAAGGTATCATTAGGACCTGTTTCCAAGTGAACCTATGAAATTGATAAGAGACATTTTTTATGTCAACACTTAATATTGAGTATGAAATGGCACCATTGTTTTATTTCTTGCACGAGGCATAAAAATATTTGTCACAAGTACTCTAATTAAGATTGGTAACAATGATACTCTCATAATGGTATAGAACATGCCTTATTCAAGTACAATACCAATGGCATACTGAAATGAATTAGTATTAAATATGAAATGGAAGTTCGAGGTTTGATAGAAGGAGAATTTATTCCTTACATAGGGAATTCTTGAGATAGATAAATATATGGTGTACTTTCAAGGTCCAAGTGCATTCCTTCTAGCTGGATAATTCATGGAGAGGATGTGAAATATCATATACATGTTTAATGATTTTTCCATAGTAGTTCATACCTACTAGAAAAATATTCATATTTGTTAGAGAGGTGGGAATTATCTATCAAAGGAGAGCCGTGAATTTTATGCGATATGCACAAATGTTAGTTTGATCGATGATAAACTCCATATAGGAGATGGATATATTCCCAAATTAGGATTTATTAAGTATGACCTATTGCACTTTATATATCTGTAATAACTCCAAATTCATGGGCACATGTTCCATGTGTTCCTATAAGATACAACTGAAGATAAGTATGTCATCTAGATATACCACAATAATCTTACCAAGCTATGGGACGAAGACATCATTAATCAACCACATAAAAGTGGTTGGGGTGTTCCTGAGCCTTTACAACATCACTAGTCTCAGTGTCCTATCTAGACTACTTATATCCTCATTTTTATATTGGTCATATATGTAATTTTCTTCTTGATTGTAGAATTTCTTCTCCTTACTTCTTCTCCTTCCTTTGGAAATAATTTCTAGCTTTTTTTTCTGCAAGCATGTAAAGTATTATTCTTTATTCTCTAGAAGAGGGAGTAAAACTTGTATGTACTTCACTACTACATTAGGTTCCTCTTTTACATTGGCTGAAAGTACATTTTAATCCTAGGGACATCCAATATATGGGGAAAACATGTTGTCCATTTCTCCAATCGCATTTTGACTTTTTCTTAGGGAATTTTGAAGCATAATTTGTTTCTTAATCAATTCCATACATGTATGGGGTAATGACTTTAGCTCCTTTTTCATTAATAAGTTTAATATTAGACACATCATATGTAGTATTATGTGTTCCTAGTGTCACTATGAGTGCAGTATAGGAAACATGAGTTAAGCTACCTCATTTCTTACATACCATGCTCAAGTGCCAATTGGAATATATTGTCATTCTCTTTGAAGACATCCTAAAGGAATACTAGACTTCAGAGCATCGCCTTTTTCTCCAATAGATTACTCGACCTTCCAATTGGTGTAAGGTGGCACATTTCCACCCTTCCTACATAATATGATAATAATAGTCTTGAGTAACTTCATCCCATTTCTAGCAGGTTGAAATATGTTCTTCTTAATCTAACCATCCCCAACCAGGGGTGATTTTAAGAACCCCCACTAAATTTATATATATAATAAATGGGTGAATCCCCATGATACATAGGAAAAATTGAAGGCTATTTTATCAATAATATAATATGTATATATAATTTTTTAGCGAATCTTTTAGTCGATTATATAATCTTGTAAAATCTTGGCGAATCTTTCACTAAATTATAAAATCTTGTAAAATCTTGGCGAATCGTTCATTGAATTATAAAACCTTATAAATTCTTGGCGAATTTTTGATAAATTACAAAACCATATATAATAATAGGAAAATGTATTCATTAAACTGTAATATACTCATTTTACATATTTGGAAAAAGAAATATAATTTGTCCATCCTCTAGACAACGTTGCAAGCATCAGGGGTTGTGTTTTTCAAGGTTCTCATTGTTATGATGCCTTATGACACTCGTAGTGGATAGACATGGTAGGAAACTCCATGTTAACAAAAAATGGTATCATACTATATAGTAGTGATGATGAATTTGAAGGACTGTTGAAATCCCAGTAAAGTGCACCAATAACCACTAGTGAATTGTGTTGGATGTCAGTTATCATATCCCCTTGAGTGGGATCTTTCCATTACATAAATCAGATCCAAAAATAACCTAAAGGGTGGTGCCCCTTCTACTACCCATTACAACATAAAGCATGCATAAATATTTCACCCTCTCTATTGTTTCATTATCTCCAAGTATCACCCTTGTTTTTTATCAAATCGTGCAAGAATATTTCAGGACGGATCAAAGAACATTGACATGAAATACCATTACATCATAGACATGATCCAAAGAAAAATTGTAAAGCTACAGTACACCACCACAAGTGAGTGGGTAGCTAATATCCTAACAATCCATTGCCATTGAGAGAATTTGAGCAGCTGAGAGGCAAGCTTGGTGTGGCTGAGAATGACTCCCTCGCTGAGATGGAGTGTTAAATTTGACAGCATTGATAGTCATTCTCCAATGAGAGACTAGGTGGGCCACCCTGAGGCTAGTCAGGGAGATTTGTAGAATCAACCAGTCTTGTGAGGTATTGACAAAATCTAGAGGGAACGTACAACCTATGTGAGTCAAACCAAAATTCAGGACAAATGAGATGCTATATGATCTTGTGAGTCTAGCCAAGGCAAAGGTATAAGTCTTGTAAGTCTAAGAAAAAAGTCAAGATGTAAGTCTAATGAAAAAGACAGGGGGAATGTATAACCTCTGTGAGCATGGACAGTATAGTGCAAAAGTCAAGGGGAACGTACAACCTCTATGAGCATAGACAGATTAGTGAAAAAGCTAGGGGAAACATTAAACCTATGTGAGCCTAGTCAAGCCTTGTGAGCCATGAGAAAAATTCAAGGCATCTAGAAAATGTTATGTTGAATGTACAATTCCTATGAGATAGAAAAAAACAATCTTCCTTATGCAAATAAATGTAAATGTATTGATCTAGTGCGTTGGCACGTGTAACATTATCCACGAGGAAGAAATTTGAATTTCCATGTAATAAGTCGAGTTGAATGTCAAGGATGAGTTGTCAAACTCAAGTTGTGAAAGTCAATGTTTCATGTCTAGGTCGAAGAGGTCAAAGCCAAAGTTGTCAACTCATGCATGTCATGTTTCATGTATGCATGATGCATGACGATTTGCATGCATGACAAGTTGTATGCATGCATTTCAAGTGCATGTTTAGATGCTTGCATGCATATCCAGTTGTATGTCGAGTTGCATGTCCAGTTCTAATTTGAGTTGCATGTCCAGTTCTAATTCGAGTTGAAGTCCAATTCTAATTCGAACTAAGTGAAGTCTCAAGTCCAGTTCTAATTCGAACTAAGTTGAAGTGTAAAGTTGACATGTTGGGCTCTTAAATAAGCATGCTATCGTAAAATCCTCAACTTTCTACAAAATCTGGTTTATCCTGGGTACCATTCTCGAAATGAAGGGGAAAAAAAGCACTCTCAACCTTTATCCATAGTTGAAATCATTAAAATTTAATAAAAAACCCTTAATGAATAATAAAAGACTTGTCCAATTTTAATTCCTTAAAATTTTAGAAGGCATTCAACAACAACAACTAGGAACATTTCATCTCAGCTAAATCATTTAATTTGAAACTCTTTTAACCTCAAGGGCTTGAAAAGGAAGACATGTTCTCCCCCAATGATATGAGAAACAAATAATTTTAAATGGGATTTTCCCTTTTTGTCTTTTTTTTTTTAATCTTAACTTTTGTCCAACCTTCATCCAAGAGGGTACGATGAATACTACACTCCACGTGATTAAATAATCCTCATTGGTGTTGGGAGGCCTTTGCATAACACCATTGTCATCAAGGAGTTAGGTCATCCACATAGTCAAGAATATCAATATCAACATTAGGCTTCATATTTTCACCTGATTCCACCCAATGGTTGATCAATTTTGGAGTCCTTCCACCAAGTGGGATTTGATTCATATACTTTTTTGACCGTAAGACACTTTAGAAATAAGTTTTAAAGAAAATTGAGTAACCATATTTGAAGCAAACCCTGCATTGAAAAGAAACACATTAATAGTCTAGATGCAACCATTAAAGTCTAAAATGTTTTCTTCAAGAAGACCATTGCTCAAATTAGCTTCAGTGCAGATTTAGGGACAAGTGGAAGCTGGAAAATTTGTCATCTATAAAGCCAAGGCAAGTAAACCTACCAGATAATTCCTACTGGTAGTAAGGGAGTTGGTATGCCAATATTCTAAAGGAACTCTAGGCATTTACACTCACAAAGGCACTAAATATAGCATTTTGGTGTACAAGTTGAAACCTAACTACCAAGTTCTCATAAAATGGTTAGCCATAAAAAAGAACTAAGTCCAATGGTGAATGTTAGGGGAAGAGACTGTAAGAAGGAATCCCATGACTCAACACCCAAACCTAAATATCATTTAGTATTGGTCAAATGTTATTAAACTTATAGATCAAACCATGAGCTAGGTCAGAATCTTCCTCTTCCTTAACCTAGGAGGAGTCTACTTTTAGAACCAACTTCGAGGAAAACTTATCGATGCAAAAGGAGGATTGGGGAGGATTCTTTGAGGTCAGAAATGAATACTTAAATTATAATAAAGTCATTTCCCCATTTTGGTTATAATAAAGGAACCCTTTTGGGTGGCATGAGGCCATTCTTTGATGGATTAGTCATTTCACTCAAGTTGAGGGTCATGGGGATGGCTGGAAGAAATGCCTAGCCACATCAAGAATCACATGCAATAGATTAAGAGTGGAAGAGGAGATGGAAATATGAAAGGAGTAGCATCATTAGTGTCAAGGGTAGAGCTCAACAAAAGAGGGGTGTCTAGGGAAGATTTGTATGGAAGGGGGCATAGCTAGGGTAGAGCTTCAACTCTGTGCAAGGCATTCTAATTCATCGTCTACACTAGAATAAATGGTAATATTACAAAGGTATAAATTGTCCTTTTTAACAACATCAATCTTAAAAGACATATATTATGTCAATAATTGTACCAGGTTTGAATTCTATTAATAAGGACTTCAAATTTTACTATATAGTATATGCCTATATAATATAGAAGGAATGTGTACAAAGACTACCAAAAATTGATATGAATCAAGAACATGTCTTCTTCCAAAAGGCATATAACAGTTAAACACACATTGTTGATTACATTGACTAGATTACTCATGCAACACCGTGAATAAAAAATCACTATTCACTATAGTCTTCACTGAAATGGGCTGATAATTGAATTTGTTTTTGCAAAGATTAGGTCTTTTCTTAACATGCTAGTATGTCTTTGAAAGCATCCATAACTCTGTTAAGTAAATAAAAAATCATTTTTCACGATATTATTCTTCATTGAAATGAGCTGATAACTCTGTTTGTTTTTGCAAAGATTGATTTTTTGCTGAAAAGGCAAGTATGTCTTCGAAGGCAGCCCAAACTCTTTTAAGTAAAATAGTGGTATGAAGTTGAACTCTGTTATGTAAAACAATAGTATGAAATGACAAGGAAACTACCAAAAAGTAGTATGAAATAAGAATATTGTCTTCTACCAAAAGGAATATATCAACAAGAAGAATCATCTACCACGTCAAAAAAGTAGTATGAAATGACAAGGAAACTACCAAAAAGTAGTATGAAATGATTTGATAACTTGTTTTATTTTTGTAGAGATTAGGTCTTTGCTGAAAATGCATGTCTTCAAAGGAAACCCTAAATCTCTTAAGTAAAATAGTAGTATGAAATGTCAAAAAAGTTACCCAAAATTAGTATGAAATAAGAACAATGTCATCTATCAAAAGGCATATATCAATACAGACAATCATCTGCCCCATCAAACAACTGAGAATCATCTGCCACATCAAAAAAGTGAAGCAGGCATCATAAATTATAACTAGAATACTCCTTTAACACAATGATTAAAATCCCTGTTCACGATATTCTTCATTGAAATGAGTTGAAAACTTGTTTTGCTTCTGCAAAGATAAGGTCTTTGCGAAAAGGAAAGTGTGTCTTCAAAGGAAGCCTTAACTCTGTTAAGTAAAACAACAAGTTTCATATATAAATTCTTCAAGGATAGAGAAAATAAGATGTTGTAATAACAATAAATCAATGTTATTTATCGAAAGATATCCTTTTCATTCACTGGAATCGAAAATATTTGCATCAGTTTGAACAAGTTTGGTGATATCCTTTTCATTGATGAAAGTCTTGAAAAGGATGAGCTTAGACTTCAAGTTTCTTTCAGATTTATAAAAGAGAAAGTGAGGGTTGCAAAGGACCACCTTTCGAATCTGGGCAGGGGTTGTCAAACCACAACCATTTAAGAACTCTAGAACATCTTCCATAATATGGCCTGATTTCCGACGAAGAAAGTCATTGTAGAGTTAAACCACATTTGTTGATTAGAAGTTCTTTGGTAAAACCCCTGTCTGGTAGAGTTAAGGAAGGGGTTGTTGTTTTTGCATAAATTGGCCAATTTTATGTGGGGTTTTCCATTGAATGGAGGATGAAAAAGAGACCTAGCCAATGACAATCGAGCATTGTTCTTTGTGAATAGTTTCCATATTATCTGGATAGACATGGTCTTTGCAATAGAAAGGGGCCAATTATATCTGTGTTGGGTGTTTGAAATCTGAAAGAGAAAGAACAAATACATGGAGTCGATGAGTGGATGCTCGCAGTGGGTCAATCCAAGCACAACTAACAATGGATTGTATGCCAAAGCTTACCAGTTAGGTAATATTTGGCATACAATCATCCATGCATAACTGAAAATGGATTATATGCCAAAGATTACTAGTTGGGTAAGGTCAACATCATTCCAAAATAAGGGAGAAGATGAATGATAGTTAAAGGAAATGGTTGTTTGTTGTTCACAACAATAAATATATATTTTTTGTTATATTCATTATTTGACTACTTGGAATATTTGGGGACCATTTCATAACAATATGTGAGTGAGTAGCATTGAATGGTATACCACATGCATAGAGAAACCTGAAAATTTTTGCATCCACATCATCTCTACAACCTTGTTCAAGGAAATTTGATAGTGTTCTACGTGAAGACGAAGGTGAGAATGCAATACCATGGGCGGATGCAGCTCGAGCAATGAACATTCTTCATGTATTCTCATGTTCAACCTTTGGTTTTTTGTCTTTGTTTTGTGCTACCTCCTCTTCCCTTTTGTATTTGAGTCTTTCTTCAGGATCCACTTTCCAATGACAATTAAGGAAGGGGTTGTTGTTTCTGTGCCCAATTTGACAATTTCTATTCCTTGTTTTAGCATGAAAATAAGACAAAGAAATCACTCCCTTTGGTGTCCTACTCAACATGAAATATAAGGATGATTTTGTGTGTTAAATTTTGTATTTTAGAATGGATAAAGGAGCGCTTCCTTAATCCCAAATTTGGCATTGTTTTGTGATGAATCATCGCTTCCAGGCAAGGGAAGAGAGGCATAACTTTTTGTGCTAACTTTAGAATGAAAATAAATCGAGAAGTGCACTTCTCTTTGAGCCCAAAATAATTCCATCTCTTTTTTCTAACTTTACATGAAGATAAGGAAAGGAGGGTGCTCACATTAGCACTGCTTTACTAGTTTGTTAAGAACCAAATATCAATATAGCATAGAAAAACCTTAGAAAAAGTACTCAACGCCTTGAAAAAGAGATAATTTCAGATAATAAGCCTCTTCGAGGGGGAAACCTCCTTTTACCCCACTTAAATGTTCAAGTACAAGATGATTCAAAATGAAAATGTCTCCTTGGTATATATAGGAGACTAGCAAGTATAATTACAACTAATGGCCTAAAGCCAACATAAATAAAATAACATTACTAATATAATATGCCCCAATTAAGGGGTAATGAGCCAATATTATGGCTTAACGTGCCCCTCCCCTTGAGACAAGTGTTGTCTGCAACGTTTGAGTAACTCTGGATGCTTCTATATAAAAGACTCATCTTCCCAAGTGGAATCTTCATCTAGTAGTTTCCTCCATTTAATGAGATACTCAGAAATGGATCTATTCCTCAGCTGGCGAATTCTTGTGTCAGTGATGGCTTCAGGCTCCAATATGATTTTTCCTTCCTCTTCAAGTTCTGGAAATATAGTTTGAACTGGGATCTTGTCTCCTATAACCTTATTTAAGCATGAAACATGGAAAATGGGGTGTACTCATGAAGATGCAGGCAACTCCAATTTGTATGCCATAGTACCAATCTTTTGCAACACCTTATAAGGGCCATAGTACTTTGGTGATCATTTATTATCCTTCTTGGCTTGCTTGAGAGACATATGTTTGTATGGTTGTAGTCTTAAAACCACCCAATCCCCTACTTCAAAACTTATTTCACTACGATGTTTATCTTCTTGTTGTTTCATGCGATTTTGTGCCATGGTCAAGTTGTCCTTTAAGATTTGGATAACTTGTTGTTGATTCTTGATGTGATCTTCCATTGCTTGAACCTTAGATTTTTATTTTAGATAAGAAGTGATGGAAGGAGGGTGGTGTCCATAAAGTTCCATAAATGGTGTCATTTTTGTTGCAGTATGAAATGAAGTGTTATACCACCATTCTGCCAAAGGTAACCATTTGAACCATTGTGTTTGTTTATCAGAGACAAAGCAACGAAGGTAGCCTTCCAGACATTTGTTCACTATCTCAGTTTTTCCATCAGATTGAGGATGATAGGATGATCTATGAGCCAATTGAGTACCCAAACAAGAAAATAACTATGTCCAAAAATGTCCAGTGAAGATGGGATCTCTGTCACTTACAATAATCTTTGGGCTGCCATGTAGCTTTTGAACTGTCTCCATGAATGCGGTGGAAACTATACTAGATTTGAAGGGATGAGAGAGTGCACAAAAGTGTGCATACTTGGTCAGTCTATCAACAATCACCATGA
>ML778096.1:202230-226921 GCA_009831015.1 Picea engelmannii | reverse complement strand
GATTGTTTTACCTGGAACACCTTCTTGAGACTAGTCAATAGGACTAGTCAGATACCCTATCTTACACAGGGTGTATCTACAAATTTAAGATGACCCAGAAGCTGAAATTTTTACCACAGATACCTTACTAATTTTTGTAAATATCCTCCATAGTTCAGGGTCTAAAACATTGCAAAAAACAATTTATAACAAAAAATCTGCAATGACTTAGTTCAGGATGATTCCCGAACCCTATCTTGTACTTGTTGTATATCCAAAATTATAAGGCCCCAGGAGCTGAATTTTGAACCCAACATACCTTGATTCGTTTACTAAATATCATCCAAACGTTTCCTTATGAAACATTGTAGAAAAAGAGTTATAGAGAAAATTCTGAGGTGTCTTAGATGTCGCAGCGAAACCCCAAGACCTTGAGCTCTGATACCATATGTTAAGAACCAAATATCAATATAGCATAGAAAAGCCTCAGAAAAAGTAATCAATGCCTTGAAAAAGAGATAATTTCATATAATAAGCCTCTTCAAGGGGGAAAACTCCTTTTACCTCACTTAAATGTTCAAGTACAAGATGATTCAAAATGAAAATGTCTCCTTGGTATATATAGGAGACTAGGAGGTATAATTACAACTAATGACCTAAAGCCGACATAAATAAAATAACATTACTAATATAATATGCCCCAATTAAGGGGTAATGAGCCAATATTAGGGCTTAACACAGTTAGACATGATTGGAGAAGGGGTGCCTTTTCTCTTTACAAAAACTACTCTAAATGGAATCCTAATGGTGTTGGGATGAAGGATAAAATGGATACTACCTACAATGATTATGACCTTTTGTCACTAGCACATTTAGTGGACACATCAATATCCAATGTTCTTCACATTCAACAAGTACTCTTGTATCATCCTTTCTCCATCTAATCTCTAAGTCAAAAGGCTATTGTTAAGCATCTTTGTAGGTAAACAAGGTTTGAAGCACTGGTACAATTATTGTAAGTCCCCTTTAGTTCCTTAGGACAAGATTGTATATAAAATTTATCAAAATTATGTACTGAAGTCATGTCTAAATAATCGAGGTCTAATTGTATGGTTTGTGAAGATTCTTAATTGTTGGGAATTCATTTACACGGTGATTGTTGTATTTTCTTTAATGATTGAATTTTAGGATCTTTTTAATCAATAGGATCATATTTATAATTGTCTTGCTACTTTTTGTCTATGACTCTATTCCATCACCCACTTAGCCCTGGAACCAATCATTCATGTATATCAAGATCAACTTTAAGAAAATTCTGACTGATTTTGTATAATAGTTCACACATTTTGAGAATTTTCTTACTAATATGCAATCTTTTGATTGTAGATCTGTCTGTTGTTCTTGCTTATTTGAAGCCATAATTGGTAGATTCCAAGCTTTTGTTCAACAATGTTATATGAGGAGCACCCCCCTCAAATTAACAAGTACTAATTCATAAGTTAGAGGTTCATTGTTGGTGAGGGACAAAATACCTAGACTGTTTATTCAAAACCACTGATGGGTGGGAGAATCAATGGAAATAGCCCTCGGCCATTGGCTAGAAGATCAAGATACAAGTTATAAACATAAATATCTTCCTTTTTTTTAATTGGGCACTATGTCTAGTAAGAAATGAAGTCGTATTCAAAGAAAATATAAGGATTCCCTCTTGAGTCTTTTACAAAGTTCAAAATGCCTTCAATGCATATGAGCAACTAAGTAGATAGAAAAGGTGTAAAACATGGATTTTTTGTTATGGTGCATCACAAGGGAATCCTGAAGATAGTGGATCAAGGGGTATTCTTGTCCTTTGTAAGAAGACAGTGGAGCAGGGGGTATTCTTGTCCTTTTTAAGAAGACAATGGAGGAGGGGGTTGTTGAAACAAAGCTTAAATTTTTCATCCTAAAGGCCTAGAGTTTTTGTTTTTAAGGTTCCGTCTTTCCTCAAGCAAGCATTTTGTCATTTCTAAAATTCGTGATGCCTTTTTATCATTTACTTTTGGACAACGAACAAAAAAAGTTTACAAAAATATAAATTTTCCAGCGCCCTTTGAAAAACATTATTTAAAGCGTATTGTAATTTTAAATTTTGTGATTTTTCTTTAAATCTAAAAATTAAAGAAATCGGGATTCGGGGTTTTCTGCAAACAGATGATTGATGTAAATTGAATCATGAAACCCCGATTCCCGATTCCCTGATACGTTTAAATCTTAATTAAAAAAATGAATTAGTTTAACCTCTTATAAGAAAGGTTTAAAATTAATATAATTACGTCGCGATTTCGGGATTCGTGGTTCTATAAGAGTGTGTCTCATGTCATCCTATTTCCCGAAATCCCGATTTCCGAAATCCCGAATCATAATTCACGTTAAAGTTAAACTAATTATGTTTTGGCCTTAATCTTGATTACTTAGTTAATTAAGATAAGTTAAGTCATGTTTAAAAGAAACAAGCCATCGTGATTTCATGATTTTGGGATTCGTGATTCCATTAGAGCATGTCTCATGTCATCGTATTTCCCGAAATCCCAATTTCTGAAATCTCGAAAGGGCCTAATCTCGATTAATTAACATGCTAAAAATGTTTAAATCTTAAATAAAACATCCCTATTTCACGATTTCACGTCTTCGGCGATCGAGCTTTTCCAATGACATACCTTTCGACATCAAAACTTCTAAAACCCTGAAAAGTGATGTCTTCAGATTTAATTCATAATTAACACTAATAAATCCTCCTTCTAAAACAGGTTTAAAGTTAATCTTTCTTTGAGTGTTCATTAATGCGTCGTTGTCCGATTAAGTAAGTTTCTCTGTTTATTTGAAAATGTCGAGAACACCTAAGTACATACATTAAATGCATATCTACGAAAATATTTTTTGCATTAAGAGCTTTAAATTCGTGACAGATGTACAAATCTCATTATTTTTATGATATATTCAAAGTAAACGTTCAAAACGTCAATATTTTCATTTTAAAGCTGAGCTTATTCATCCACTTTCTGTGACAGGTTCTCAATTCAAACGCAGAGCTATGGCACCGAAAAAAGGACCGAAGAAAAATGAAGAACCACAGGAAGGCGATATTATCTCGGATACTACTCCACATGCCATACACTCCATCAAAGCATGGACTCAAATCTCTGAATTACTGGAGGATGAGTTAAAGTATGCAGACCCTGATTCTGAAAATCATCTACGGGATGTTGTTGAGTCTGAACTTCATAAGGTTGTTGCGCGTCCAAGGCTAGTGGCATATACTGATATGGTCGACTGGGCTATGGATAAGGTAGATATCCCAACAAGGAGTATTTAGAATGAGCAAGGAGCTATCATCGGCTCATTTCGGCCTAAGCACATTCAAGTAATGTATAAACTATCGCCGAATTATAAACACACCTTTAATGCTGAATTTTTAGCTGAATTTCAGAGAAAAGAATGTATTGAGGCAGACTAGACATACCCCGACATGATTAAAGGATGGGCGAGGTCTGAAGAAAAGTTTAGGCTGATTCTCATGGGATTTATGCTACAACTTCCTTAAACAAATATATGGTTTATGTAGCCATGATGTTATGCATACTTTTCGGGAGAAAATATCCCTATCACTCTCATGCAGACTGGGTACCCTTCTTAGAAGAAGTTTCAAATGGAAATGGTTTTAACTGGCATAAAATTTTATCGAATAACCTGACGCAAGAAATTTTGAATTATAAAGAAACCAAGTCAAAGGGACAACCAGTGTCTTTTTATATGTCTGCATATATTATGGATGCCATCTGTTTTATGACACCATTTCCATTAATGAATTGGAGTTGGAGTGTTTCCTGCCTAGAGCCTGTTCATAAATACCACTCAACCCTCTGGGAAGAAAATGCTAAAGAATCATTTTACAAAGTTTGTCATTTTGTCATTATTCCTATGCACAAATTATTTTTTGGATGCGAACCTCCTCCCATTTCTAATGCAATAATAGAAAGTATCAAATCTGTTGCCGACTGGTTTATTGAGAAAAAAATTTCCTATGTTAGGGTCTATGTTTGTTCCATTCCTCCTCACGCACTCCCGAAATTCTTAACAGACAGATTGATATGCAGAGAAGTAGCTCATCAGTTAGCCAAGGGTGGTATTGGGTTGGAATTAAAAGCACTTCAGAAAAAATCCTGGCCATCTTTCCCTGTTCATGTCGGGAGATTTAATTTATCAAATTTAGGACATTCTAAAGTAGAGGCCGAGTCATTGGAATAAGTGAAGCTAGTAAATATTGAACACAAAAAATATGACCCCTACCAAATAATAAGTAGGCATTATATACATTGCAATTTAAAGGCATATGATTATGAAGTCTCAGTTTATGATGATATTTTTAAAGATGTTAAGTCTTATGAGGAAGTGCTAAACAGAGTTCAGGCCTTGCCACCTGACTCACAGGATGGGTTTGCAACTTTTCAAAGTCATAGGCGAAGCTGCCTACCTAAAATTTTATAGGGTGAAATTCCGACCCCATCGCCAGAGCAGCAAGAAACCCCTCCAGGGTTTGAAAGTAATACTCAGGGTAAATAAAATGAGAAAGATAAGTTGAAGGATTCTGAAATACCTCCTCAAAACACAGAAGGTTCTCAGATAAAAGAACCAGGGACAGAGAAAGGAAAAGGACTGGAAACAAGTCCAATAATTCTTGACGATGTTCTAGAAAAGATAGGAGGAACTGCTTCAAAAGAACTTGGTAGTCCTATCACCTCTTTAACTCCATTACAGTCTACTTTCGGAACCCCCCATGAAGGATTTCTATATGTCAGTGATCTAGAGACGATTTCAAGAGATGAAATCCCCTCATCGGATTATTTTTTCAGCAAAAAGCGAAGAGCAGTCTTGAAACAGGAAATTCATCCAAGAGGAGAAGGAACGATTAAAAGGCATAGAGTTATCATAGATGGAAAGAAACTCAAGGATGGAGAGTTCACTATAGAATTAGCAGGAACAATGGGTGCTAAGCATCAACTAGTATGTATTTTGTGGGAAATTTAACAACTATGCTTGAACAGAAGGATCAAACAATAATCCAGTTGCAAGACAAAATAAAAGAAAATGAAAGAAATATTGCCTGGGGAATCCAGAAAGGTCTAGAAAAAGCTAGACTAAAGGATATGCAAGAGATCCAAAAATTGAATAAAGACTTGGATGAGGCAAAACACTTAATACAGGTCACACAGGAAGAGGTTCAAAAGCTGGGAGAAGAAAACAAACAGTTGCAGGATAAGATTATTTCCATTACTAACCAGGTAGTTGAACTTGAAAATTCCAGGACACAGGCATTAGAGATATATGCAAGAATAGAGGAGGAACAACAGAAAGTATTCTTGAATCTGGAAGTAATCCAGAATTATTTTCAGGAATCAAATAAGTCGTTGGAAAATGTGTTCCAGAAAGAAAGAGAGGCGAAAGCAGCTAGGACAACTTTTTAGAAAGAAGTGGCTTTCTCATCAAAGGAAGAAATTGGAAAGACTAAAAAATTATCCATTTCTAAACAGGTTAAAGGGGACATAATGATTAAAGTATGGGAAACAAAGCTGGATGAATATAAACGAATCACAAGAGAAGTTAATAAACATTGCCAAGGAATCTTCAATCTCTTTGAAAAAGATTCATTAAATATCGGAACAGATGGTTGTTCTGGATTATTAGGCGAAGTCAATATTGCCAAGCACCAGCTGAAGTTTAGAGAAGAGTTGGAAGAAAAGAAAGCAGAAATTTCAAACATCAAATTGATCAACATCACTGAGATCAACAAGTGGATGGTGACTTCAAGTTTAAAGTTGAAAACTGTTAAATTCACAGAAAAAATGATAGAAAGTCGGTTGCCCGAATTACAGAGGAGATTTTTCTCATTTGAAGCAAATGAGATACCTGAAGCTCCTAGGATCTTAGTAAATTTTTTGGGAAAATGTGTTCAGTGTGTTGATGCAGAAAAAGAAAGTTCGTCAACGTAAGCTTGAAATCTTTTTTAAATGTTTTTATTATTAGAAATTGTAAACGGTTGACATTATTTTTATGTAACCGTAATATTAGGAAGTTGGTTAATGACCAACGAGAAACTTTGATGAAAATGTATAAATATAGTTTGTAGAGGCTGAGAAGAGGCTTCAGAAATTTTGGAGAGAGCCATTTTTGTAATTTCAGTTTTGAAAGACATCAGAATATTGATCACAAACGAGATTCTGAATCCTGCAACTTTGTAGCTATGTGTCTTCACCCTGTTTAGTATACTTTGTTGAATTCTTCCTTTAATGTTTTCTCTAACAAGTAAATCAATTTGAAGTTATATACATTGTTGATTTATATTTCGGATTGGTGTGGATGTCAAATGATTTACAGTTTTTCCTCTGAAATTACTTTTAGTAATTTTAAGACCTGTAAAACTTATATTCCTTAATACTTAACTCTTGTTAGAACCTCGTTTTTCTTTCATCACTGTCTATTGAAATATAAGATTCTTTCTTGATTAAAGCCTTATATTTCTATCTAGTGTTTATTTGTTGTTTATAATTCTCGAAATTGTTACAAAACCAGGAAACGACCTTGAATGTGTTTACATTACTGTTTTAGATTTTAAAATTGTTTTCCTTGATCTCATCTCTAGAAATCTGAAGTAACCAATTGATTAAAAATCCATTTATAAACAAATAAAGTTTTATCATCCATGACTGTCCCTAGTAGCAGACAACCCAACATTGAACACAGAATCCAAGATCAAACTAGCATCGCTTTAAACCTATTTAACACCTTTTTATAGACAACAACCAACCGGGTAGAACTAGAACGATCATGGGTTGCTATTGAATGTGACATTAGCATCCAAGAACAACAAGAAGCAAGACAAAGATAGTTGAGAAACTGATTTTTCCTTTACCTTCTTTAAAATTCCTTTTTCTAAATCATTCCTTTAAAATCATTTACGGATGCCTTGATGGTATGTTTTATAGCCTTAAAACATAAACTTAGGAACAACATATTTTTGGCGTCATTGCCGGGGAACAAAGAAATGAATCTTTTCCCTAGGAAGAACGACATTGACATTTTCTGTTGTTGATAGTGAACAAGAACATAAAACCTTCTAAGGCTAAAATATTTTTCACTTGGTGACTCCACACTAAAAAAAAATGGCTAGTAGCCGCAAGAACACCAGAAAAAACCCGGATAGTAAACAAACCTCGCTAGTCTCCGATCCAGAAAAAAATTTAAAATCACGAAAATCACTTAAACAAATCTTTTTAGCCACATATACTATAAATCAGCCTAACTTTACACAATCAAACTCATCGAAAACTCTTGAAAGATCACTTTCACTTCCCCCCTCATTTGATACTTTCTCATTTCCTGAAGTTTCTTCTCCAGATTTCCCAGAATCTTTTCCTCACACTATCCAAATTTCAGTCCCAAATCTAACCATGGTTGCACAAGGAGGTGCTCGAGATGGAGGTGGTGCCCCTGGAGGTGGTCAAGTACCGCTTCCTGGGATTTTCACTAAAGTGGCTTCTAGATATGCTCCCCTCATTCTTCCTGTTCCTCTTCATGATCTCCCTCAGAATTATATGAAAAGCCTTCCGAAATTTACAGGGGAAGGTGATTTGACTGCCCAAGAACATATCAACTTTTTTGATCAATTTGATGACATACTCGGAATAGAAAATGAAGATGTTTATTCTATATTACTTGTTCAAACTTTCGAGGGGCAGGTGAGGACCTGGTTCCGATCCCTAGCGGCTAGATCTTTGAGATCCTATGAATAACTTGAAAGTGCATTTATTAGACAATGGGGAGAGAGGAAGGATCATCTCTACTACTTGACTGAATTCGGAGCCCTTAGGAAGAAAAACTATGAATCAGTTTTAGAATTCACACAGAGGTTCAATAAGTTGTACAATAAAATTCCAGTTGAAGTTAAACCTTCACAACCTGCAGCAAAAGTGACATTTGTTGGCGCTTTTGATCCCGACTTTGCTTTATTATTGAGAGAAAGGAGATCAATAGATCTCTCTAAAATGCAGGATGATGCACTTGAAATTGAATCCAATATGATGGCATCAAGGAAACTTAAAGCAAAGACTGAAACTGGAAACAAAGAAAATAAAAAATTTAAAGAACAAGGTGGACCTTCAGGGTTAGGAAAATCCTCTGGAGATAGAATAGAAGAGATGGCTAGGGTCATTCGAGAACTTTTAGACAAGATTTCGAAAATGGAATTAGAGAAATCTAAAAGAGATAATTTCCCCAGAAAAGATTTTCGAAGAAATCCTGAACCTCAGGGACCACAGAAAATAATTAAAAATGAAGATCAAAAAATTCAAACACCTTTTAAAAGTGAAAACTACATCAGAGAGGAAGATTTAGGAGATTTTGAAGAAATCGATGAAGATATTAGTAACCTTGGCGATGATAATAAATCCCTTTATTTATCAAGACATGATTACGAAGCATCTTTAAGTAAAGAAAGTACATCGAAAGAACATGTTAGCAATAATATGACTGATGATTTCACATATAAAAATTATGTAGATGATATTATTGCTGAATTACAGGGAAAATATAATTTGAGACCAAGAAATATAAATCTCCCAAACGTTCTGACAAAAAGAGTTTTCCGAGAAACGAAACCGATGAGGTGACTCCAAAGGTTGCAGATAAACAGTCTACAAAAAGAAACACAACTGATATACTACCTGTACAGTCAGAACCAGTAGGAACACCCCCTGTGAAGACACAAGCTCCGATAAAATAAAACAAGGTCACATCTCAACGCAAAATTGAGAAGAAAGGTATGGAAGCCCCGAACATCGAAAATGACAAGGCTTTAGGAAACTTTAATTTGGAAAATGAAATAAATAAAATCAAAATTCCTATTCCCCTTGTTGAGTTAGCTAAAAATCCTGTATACAGAAAACAAATCGCCAAAATGATTAATTTTTCCGAAGATGAAAGCCAGGATAACGCTATTAATTTAGAGGATGACAAACCTATATTAGTTTGTAGTCCACACGTCGAAGGTGCTAGAGACATAGTGGCTCCTTTTTATATTACATTAACCCTATTTGATCACCTTCTCCATAACTGTATGTTGGATTTCGGAGCTTCCCACAATGGTATGCCAAAAGCAATAATGGAAAAAATTGGTCTCGAAATCACAAGACCCTATGGTGATTTATATTCTTTCGATTCAAGGAAAGTAAAATGCATAGGTATGATTAAAGACCTAGTAGTAGGTTTGGCTCAAATACCTGCTAAAAGTATTCTTATGGATGTAGTAGTCACTGACATTCCCCCAAAGTATGGTATGCTATTATCTAGATCATGGGGCGCTAAGCTTGGAGGATCTCTTCAGCTAGATATGACTTATGCTACAATTCCAGTTTTCAGAGGCCAATTTACTCATCTTTACAGAGAGACTAGGTTAGCATTTACTGTAGGTGACCCGAAAAAACCTAACAATCATCCATTTTATATTGCCGACCAGGATTTAGGAAATTGTATATTATCTTTAGATGATGATTTTGAGGTAGATGTAGATGATAAATGTATAGAAGAAAAAATTGAAAAAAAATAAATAGAGAAAAATGTATATAGTACTGGTGTATGGAAAATGTATTTTGATGGTGCTTCCTCCTATCTTGGAGCTGGGGTAGGAGCACTTCTTATCACTTCCGACAATCAATTTGTTATTCCTTTTTCATATAGGCTCCAGTGGAATATAGATTGTACAAATAATGTATGTGAATATGAAGCTTTAGTGCTAGGATTAGAAGCTGCTAGAAGGATGAAAATTAAGAAACTCGAAGTCTTTGGTGACGCTTAGTTAATTATAAAACAAGTAAATCGACAGTATCAGGCTAAGAATCCTAGATTATGCTCCTATAGGAATTATGTCTGGGACTTAATCGAGAACTTCTTCACATCTATGAATTTTCATTTCGTCCCAAGATCCGAGAATCAACAAGCTGATGCTTTAGCCAAAGCTGCATCAACTTTTACACCCCCGACTGCTTTTAATTTAAAATATCATATACAAATGAGACATCGCCCTTCAATACCAAATAATATACAACATTGGCAGGTTTTTGAAGACGATGAGCAGCTTCGAAAGTTTCTAGAATCATTAGATGAATTTGCAGAAACACATACCAATCAGGAAAATCAAAATGATCATATTTGGATCATGCAAGAAGGGGAGGATTCTAAAGAATTTCATGATAAAATTGCAAACCACCGAATGCTTGTTCTCAAGAACAACCAAATCCCCAAGGGTCTAATCCCTTTGGAAAGACTTTTTAATCAAGATGACATCCCTTCTAAAACTACTCTACAACCCCAACCAGAGGAGGTTGAAGATTGTAATATAGGAACTGAAGATAACCCCCGAATGGTTAAACTATCCAAATATTTATCAATAGAAAACAAAAACAAATACACGGAGCTGTTAAGAAAATATAAAGATGTTTTCGCATAGTCGTACGAAGAACTGAAAACATATGACACTTCTGTAATTGAACATAAAATACCTCTCAAACCGGGTGGCAAACCTTTTAAACAAAAACTCCGACAATTTAACCCTATTTTATTACCTGTTATCGAACGAGAAGTTAAAAAACTTCTTGATGCTAAGATAATTGTACCCCTAAGATATTCTAATTGGGTAGCTAATCTGGTCCCAGTTAGAAAGAAAAATGGGGAAATCAGATTATGTGTTGATTTCAGGAATCTTAATAAATCTTCTCTTAAAGATAATTATCATCTACCTAAAATGGACCATGTTCTTGAAAAAGTAGTAGGGGCTAATAGAATGTCCATGATTGATGGATTTTCAGGTTATAATCAAATTTTTGTAAGTGATATTGACAAAGAAAAAACCGCATTTACCACTCCTTGGGGCACGTTTATGTATGATAAAATGTCGTTTGGACTAATGAATGCAGGAGCTACTTTTCAACGCGCAATGGATATTGCTTTCGTCAACGAACATGACAAGTTTTTAGTCATCTATTTGGATGATCTTACTGTTTTTTCAAAATCAGATGAAGACCATATGATTCATCTCAAACAAACATTTGAAAAATGTCGCAGGTTTGGTCTATCCTTAAATCCTAAAAAGTCTCATTTCGCTATGCAGGAAGGCAATTTGTTGGGTCATATCGTATCCCAAGATGGAATCAGGATTGATCCTAAAAGAGTAGAGGCTATAGATACAATAGCTATTCCTAGGAATGTTAAAGAAATTCAATCATTTTAAGGAAAAATAAATTTCTAGAGAAGATTTATTCCTAACTTCGCTGAAATTGTTAAATTGATTACAGATATGCTCAGAAAAACCAGTGAAGTAAAATGGATAGTTGAAGCTAAGGCATCCTTTGCCCATATTAAGAAATTTATAAGTGAGGCACCAGTACTAGCGAGTCCTAATTACCTCAAATATTTTCTTATTTTTTCATTTACCTATGAACACACGCTTGCTGCTGTACTCCTTCAGAAGAACGAAGAAGGTTTCGAACAACTAATACCCTTCTTTAGCAAAATCCTCCGAGATGCTAAACTTAAATACAATATAATGGAAAAGCAAGCTTATGCTATGGTAAAAGCATTGAAATCTTTCAGAACTTATGTGTTACATTCTAAAGTGATTGCATATGTACCCACTAGTGCTGTAAAAGATATCTTGGTTCAAGCAGACAGTGATGGTAAAAGAGGAAGATGGCTTGCAAAAATTCAAGAGTTTGACTTGGAGGTTAAACCGACCAAATTGGTAAAGGGACAGGGTTTAGCTAAACTTTTAGCTAAATCCAATTTCAGGGCTCTTGGGATAAATAGTGCTCAGGAGGAAGAAGGATGGATAGCATCAATGAACTTGAGGACCAAATAGTCGAAAACAAGATCGAGGAGAAATTCGTGTCGTCGAATTGGTACAAAGACATAGTAACATACTTATTAACTTTGAAATGTCCAGCTGACTTGTCTCCATCCAAAGCTAGAATGTTGAAGTTGCATGCAGTTAAATATTGTATTTCTGAAAAATGATTATACTGGAAAGACCCTCTTGTTTTCCTTTTAATATGTCTAATCGAATAAAAAACAGAGGAAGTTATAAGTCAATTTCATGAAGCAGTCTGTGGAGGGCACCATGCTTGGAGAGCTACGGCATACAAAATCCTGAGGGTTGGTTATTACTGGCCTAAAATTTTCCCAGATGTCAATGCTAAGGTACTAGGTTGTAGCCCTTGCCATTTTTTTACAGGAAAACATAAGCTACCAACGATGCCATTAGTCCCAGTCAAGACAGAAGCTCCTTTTCAGCAATGGGGACTTGATTTCATAGGTGAGATAAATCCTCATTCAAGTGCCCAACATAGATGGATTCTGACTGCTACAGACTATTTCACCAAATGGGTGGAAGATATCCCAACAAGGAAGGCCAATGATTCAGTAGTTATAGACTTTTTAGAAGAAAATATCTTGTCTAGGCTCGGCTATCCTAGAAAGATAGTCACAGACAATGCGCAGGATTTTAAGTCTATGGAAATGGTCAGTTTTTGCCAGAAATATAATATTGTGTTGGGACATTCCACAACATACTACCCACAGGGAAATGGTCTGGTAGAATCTTCTAGCAAGAGCTTGATTAGTATAATCAAGAAATTCTTAAATGAAAATAAAAAATCTTGGCATTTGCACTTAAAATATGCTCTGTGGGAAAATCGGATAGGCACAAAGAAGTCTATCGGTACTTCTCCCTTTCAAATGGTATATGGAACTGATGTAGTGTTGCCCATAAACCTAGCACTTCCTGTGATGAAACTATGGCAAGATGAGAAGGAAGAAGGAAATCCTCTCACAAGAAGGATAAACCAACTTATTGAAGTTCAGCAGCACAGGGATGTAGTGGATGAAAAGTTGCAGAAGTACCAGGATGATATGAAGATATTATTTGATCGTAAAGCCAAGGACAAGAAATTTCTCCCAGGGAATCTGGTTTTGAGGTGGGATGCTCGAAAAGAAGATTCAGGAAAAAATGGTAAATTCGATCATATTTGGTATGGACCATTTAAGGTAGCATCTTCTGAAGGAAAAAATTCATTTCTGCTTGAAAAATTGGATGGTAAGATCTTGAACACCCCTGTTAATGGGCATTTTTTAAAGCATTATATTGAATAATTAATTCACAAAAAAAAAAAATCACATTGTATATACCGTTTTATTTTTCATTTTTTGAAAACCCCTTCTCATTTTGTAAATAAATAAAAAATAATAATAAGATATAAATGTATATAATTTTTGCGTTGCTTATATAAAACTTATAAAAAAAAAAGTCCAAAGTGTTATTTTTGAAATCATAACCTAGGTTTTCTAGCTTTCAGATTGTTGAAAATCTCCTTTTATACCCTCGATACTATCTTTCACGTTTTCAGACTTTCTTATCAGAGTAGGAGAGATTATGTATTAATCTGGAAAATCAATAAATCATTAAATTCAGTAAGGTCAATTTTCATAGTTCTTATTCTCTGACTAAAACTGGTTATGTTTGAGTTGATTTTGACTATCTTAAGTTTCTTAATACTTTGTCTGAGGTTTTAAGCTTGCTCAAAAGAAAACCCATGAAAATAATTTTTCCCTTTTCCTCTACAGACTGAGGGATTTTGAAAGTTGAGAAAAATTGGTCTAGAATAATCAAAACAAGTTGACAAACCTCTATTATAATTTTTTACACAGATAACCACCCCTGATATATTAAGTATCACTAATTGCCCCCACTTCGTATGCACAAGCTAAGTATAAGACAGATGGTGAAAGCAAACTCATATTTGATTGCCCCCATCTAGTCCCACAGACGATGAAAGGAAAATCATTTAAATGATTGCCCTCGTCTAAATATAAAAGAAACAGATAACTTCACTGGGGTACTGAATAGGCTCGCTGGCAGTGAAGCAATATCTGAGCATAAAATTAGCACTCGGAGCGGTG
This sequence comes from Picea engelmannii, assembly GCA_009831015.1. Classification (NCBI taxonomy): domain Eukaryota; kingdom Viridiplantae; phylum Streptophyta; class Pinopsida; order Pinales; family Pinaceae; genus Picea; species Picea engelmannii. Next base: position 212,902 of record ML778096.1, on the reverse strand, counting down.
AAACGGAATTCAGTAAAAAGGGACAGATAACTTCACCGGGGTACTGAACAAGCCTGCTAGAAGTGAAGCAATATCTGAGGTGTCTGTAAGGTTGTCATACTTATCTATCACTCTATTCTAGTTATCAGTTTTTCGAAACCGGATTTTCATCTTAAGTCAAAATAGAGCTTCCCAATTTAAAATTTATAATTTTATTTCGATTCATGCAAGCTGAAACTTACAAATCTGTTGAGTTTCCTAATATTGTTCTAATCATCTTAATACTAACTTAAATTTAGAACGAGAAGGAGAATATTATGAAGAAGACTACATCTGAGTTTAAAGCAAATAAAAGTTTTGAAAAGGTTTTCAAAGTTTTTATAGAGTCTCTTTTTCCCTCTCTTTTAAACAATTTATCAATGATAAACCCTTGACACCATTTATCAAAATTATGTACTCAAGTCATCTCTAAATAATCGAGGTCTAATTGTATGGTTTGTGAAGATTCTTAATTGTTGGGAATTCATTTACACGGTGATTGTTGTCTTTTCTTTAATGATTGAATTTTAGGATCTTTTTAATCAATAGGATCATATTTATAATTGTCTTGCTACTTTTTGTCTATGACTCTATTCCATCACCCACTTAGCCCTGGCACCAATCATTCATGTATATCAAGATAAACTTTAAGAAAATTCTGACTGATTTTGTATAATAGTTCACACATTTTGAGAATTTTCTTGTTGATATGCAATCTTTTGATTGTAGATCTGTCTGTTGTTCTTGCTTATTTGACGCCATAATTGGCAGATTCCAAGCTTTTTTTCAACAATGTTATATGAGGAGCACCGCCCTCAAATTAGCAAGTACTAATTCATAAGTTAGAGGTTCATTGTTGGTGAGGGACAAAATACCTAGACTGTTTATTCAAAACCACTGATGGGTGGGAGAATCAATGGAAATATCCCTCGACCATTAGCTAGAAGATCAAGATACAAGTTATAAACATAAATATCTTCCTTTTTTTTAATTGGTCACTATGTCTAGTAAGAAATGAAGTTGTATTCAAAGAAAATATAAGGATTCCCTCTCGAGTCTTTTACAAAGTTCAAAATGCCTTCAATGCATATGAGCAACTAAGTAGATAGAAAAGGAGTAAAACATGGATTTTTTGTTATGGTGCATCACAAGGGAATCCTGAAGATAGTGGATCAGGGGGTATTCTTGTCCTTTGTAAGAAGACAGTGGAGTAGGGGGTATTCTTGTCCTTTTTAAGAAGACAGTGGAGGAGGGGGTTGTTGAAACAAAGCTTAAATTTTTCATCTGAAAGGCCTAGATTTTTTTTTTTTAAGGTTTCGGCTTTCCTCAAGCAAGAATTTCGTCATTTCTAAAATTTGCGATGCCTTTTTATCGTTTACTTTTGGACAACGAATGGAAAAAGTTTACAAAAATATAAATTTTCCAGCGCCCTTTGAAAAAAATTATTTAAAGTGTATTGTAATTTTAAATTTTGTGATTTTTCTTTAAATCTAAAAATTAAAGAAATTGGGATTCGGGGTTTTCCGCAAACAGATGATTGATGTAAATTGAATCACGAAACCCCGATTCCCGATTCCCCGATACGTTGAAATCTTAATTAAAAAACTGAATTAGTTTAACCTCTTATAAGAAAGGTTTAAAATTAATATAATTACGTTGCGATTTCGGGATTCGCGGTTCTATAAGAGCGCGTCTCTTGTCATCGTATTTCCCGAAATCCCGATTTCCAAAATCCTGATTCATAATTCACGTTAAAGTTAAACTAATTTTGTTTTGGCCTTAATCTTGATTACTTAGTTAATTAAGATAATTTAAGTCATGTTTAAAAGAAACAAGCCATCGCAATTTCGCGATTTCGGGATTCGCAATTCCGTTAGAGCACGTATCATGTCATCGTATTTCCCGAAATTCCGATTTCTGAAATCTCGAAAGGGCCTAATCTCGATTAATTAACATGCTAAAAACATTTAAATCTTAAATAAAACATCCCTATTTCGCGATTTCGCATTTTCGACGATCGGGCTTTTCCGATGACATACCTTTCGACATCAAGACTTCAGAAACCCTGAAAAGTGATGTCTTCAGATTTAATTCATAATTAACACTAATAAATCCTCCTTCTAAAACAGGTCTAAAGTTAATATTTCTTTGAGTGTTCATTAATGCGTCGGTGTCCGATTAAGTAAGTTTCTCTGTTTATTTGAAAATGGCGAGAACACCTAAGTACGGACATTAAATGCATATCTCCGAAAACATTTTTTGCATTAAGAGCTTTAAATTCGTGACGGATGTAGAAATCTCATTATTTTTATGATATATTCAAAGTAAACGTTCAAAATGTCCGTATTTTCATTTTAAAGCTGAGCGTATTCATCCTCTTTCTGTGACAGGTTCTCAAGTCAAATGCAGAGCTATGCCACTGGAAAAAGCACTGAAGAAAAACGAAGAACCATAGGAAGGCGATATTATCTCAGATACTACTCCACACACCATACACTCCATCAAAGCATGGACTCAAATCTCTGAATTACTGGAGGATGAGTTAAAGTATGCAGACCCTGATTCTGAAAATCATCTACGAGACATTGCTGAGTTTGAACTTCATAAGGTTGTTGCATGTCCAAGGCTGGTGGCATATACTGAGATGGTCGTCTAGGCTCCGGATAAGGTAGATATCCCAACAAGGAGTATTCAGAATGAGCAAGGAGCTATCGTCGGCTCATTTTGGCCTGAGCACATTCAAGCAATGTATAAACTATCGCCGAATTATAAACACACCTTTAATGATGAATATTTAGCCGAATTTCAGAGAAAAGAATGTATTGACGCAGACCAGACATACCCCGACATGATTAAAGGATGGGCGAGGTATGAAGCAAAGTTTAGGGCCGATTCTCATGGGATTTATGCTACAGCTTCCTTAAACGAATATATGGTTTATGTAGCCATGATGTTATGCAGAATTTTAGGGAGAAAAGATCCCTGTGACTTTCAAGCAGACTAGGTACCCTTCTTAGAAGAAGTTTCAAATGGAAATGGTTTTAACTGGCATAAAATTTTATTGGATAAACTGACGCAATAAATTTTGAATTATAAAGAAGCCAAGTCAAAGGGACAACTAGTGTATTTTTATATGTCTGCATATATTATTGATGCCATATGTTTTATGACCCCATTTCCATTAATGAATTGGAGTTGGAGTGTTTCCTGCCCAGATCCTGTTCATAAATACCACTCAACCCTCTGGGAAGAAAATTCTAAAGAAGCATTTTATGAAGTTTGTCATTTTGTCATTATTCCTATGCACAAATTATTTTTTCGATGCGAACCTCCTCGCATTTATAATGCAATTATAGAAAGTCTTAAATCTGTTGCCGACTGGTTTATTGAGGTAAATTTTTCTTATGTTAGGGTCTATGGTTGTTCCATTCCTCCTCACGCACTCTCGAAATTCTTACCAGACAGATTGATATGCAGAGAAGTAGCTCATCAGTTAGCCAAGGGTGGTATTGTGTTGGAATTAAAAGCACTTCAGAAAAAAGCCTGACCATCTTTCCCTATTCATGTCGGGAAATTTACTTTATCAAATTTAGGACATTCTAAAGTAGAGGCTGATTCATTGGAAGAAGTGAAGCTAGTAAATATTGAACACAGAAAATATGACCCCTACCAAATAATAAGTAGGCATTATATACATTGTAATTTAAAGGCGTATGAACATGAAGTCTATGTTTATGATGATATTTTTAAAGATGTTAAATATTATGAGGAAGTGTTGAACAGAGTTCAGGCCTTGCCACCTGACTCACAGGATGGTTTTGCATCTTTTCAAAGTCATAGGCGAAGCTACCTACCTAAAATTTTACAAGTTGAAATTCCAACCCCATCGCCAGAGCAGCAAGAAACCCCTCCAGGGTTTGAAAGTAATACTCAGGGTAAAGAAAATGAGAAAGATAAGTTGAAGGATTCTGAAATACCTCCTCAAAACACAGAAGGTTCTCAGATAAAAGAACCAGGGACAGAGAAAGGAAAAGGACTGGAAACAAGTCCAATAATTCTTGACGAATTTCTAGAAAAGATAGGAGGAACTGCTTCAAAAGAACTTGGTAGTCCTATCACCTCTTTAACTCCATTACAGTCTACTTTCAGAACCCCCCATGAAGGAGTTCTATATGTCAATGATCTAGAGCCAATTTCAAGAGATGAAATCCCCTCATCGGATTATTTTTTCAGCAAAAAGCGAAGAGCAGTCTTGAAAAAGGAAATTCATACAAGAGGAGAAGGAACGATTAAAAGGCATAGAGTTATCATAGATGGAAATAAACTCAAGGATGGAGAGTTCGCTACAGAATTAGCAGGAACAATGGGTGCTATAGCATCAGCTAATATGTATTCTGTGGGAAATTTAACAACTATGCTTGAACAGAAGGATCAAACAATAATCCAGTTGCAAGACAAAATAAAATAAAATGAAAGAAATATTGCCTGGGGAATACAGAAAGGTCTAGAACAAGCTAGACTAAAGGATATGCAAGAGATCCAAAAATTGAATAAAGACTTGGATGAGGCAAAACACTTAATATAGGTCACATAGGAACAGGTTCACAAGCTGGGAGAAGAAAACAATCAGTTGCAAGATAAGATTATTTCCATTACTAACCAGATAGTTGAACTTGAAAATTCCAGGACACAGGCATCGGAGATATATGCAAGAATAGAGGAGGAACAACAGAAAGTATTATTGAATCTGGAAGTAATCCAAAATTATTTTCAGGAATCAAATAAGTCGTTGGAAAATGTGTTCCAGAAAGAAAGAGAGGCGAAAGCAGCTAGGACAACTTCTCATAAAGCAATGGCTTTCTCATCAAAGGAAGAAATTGGAAAGACTCATAAATTATCTATTTCTGAACAGGTTAAAGGGGACATAATGATTAAAGTATGGGAAACAAATCTGGATGAATATAAACGAATCACAATAGATGTTAATAAAGACTGCCAAGTAATCTTCGATCTCTTTGAAAAAGATTCATTAAATATCGAAACAGATGGTTGTTCTGGATTATTAGGCGAAGTCAATATTGCCAAGCACCAGCTGAAGTTTAGAGAAGAGTTGGAAGAAAATAAAGCAGAAATTTCAAACATCAAATTGATCAACATCACGGAGATCAAAAAGTGGATGGTGACTTCAAGTTTAAAGTTGAAAATTGTTAAATTCACAGAAAGAATGATAGAAAGTCGGTTGCTTGAATTACAGAGGAGATTTTTCTCATTTGAAGAAAATGAGATAACTGAAGCTCCCAGGATCTTAGTAATTTTTTTGGGAAAATGTGTTCAGTGTGTTGATGCAGAAAAAGAAAGTTCGTCAACGCAAGATTGAAATCTTTTTTAAATGTTTTTATTATTAGAAATTGTAAACGGTTGACATTATTTTTATGTAACCGTAATATTAGGAAGTTGGTTAATGACCAACAAGAAACTTTGATGAACATGTATAAATATAGTTTGTAGAGGCTGAGAAGAGGCTTCAGAAATTTTGGAGAGAGCCATTTTTGTAATATCAGTTTTGAAAGACATCAGAATATTGATCACAAACGAGATTCTGGATCGTGCAACTTTGTAGCTATGTGTCTTCTCTTTGTTTAGTATACTTTGTTGAGTTCTTCCTTTAATGTTTTCTCTAACAAGTAAATCAATTTGAAGTTATATACATTGTTGATTTATATTTCAGATTGGTTTGGATTTAAAATGATTTACAGTTTTTCCTCTGAAATTACTTTTAGTAATTTTAAGACCTGTAAAACTTTTATTCCTTACTACTTAACTCTTGTTAGAAACCTCGTTTTTCTTTCATCACTGTCTATTGAAATATAAGATTCTTTCTTGATTAAATCCTTATCTTTCTATCTAGTGTTTATTTGTTGTTTATAATTCTTGAAATTGTTACAAAACCAGGAAATGGCCTTGAATGTGTTTACATTACTGTTTTAGATTTTAAAATTGTTTTCCTTGATCTCATCTCCGGAAATCTGAAGTAACCAATTGATTAAAAATCCATTTATAAACAAATAATTTTTTATCATCCATGACTGCCCCTAGTAGCAGACAACCCAACACTGAACCCGGACTCCAAGATCAAACTAGCATCGCTTTAAACCTATTTAACACCATTTTATAGACAACAACCAACCGGGTAGAACTAGAACGATCATGGGTTGTTGTTGAACGTGACATTAGCATCCAAGAACAACAAGAAGAAATACAAAGACAGTTGAGAAACTATTTTTTCCTTAACCTTCTTTAAAATTCCTTTTTCTAAATCATTCCTTTAAAATCATTTACAGATGCCTTGACAATATGTTTTATAGCCTTAAAACATAAACTCAGGAACAAGGGGGTATTCTTGTTTTTTTTAGTTTTTGATGGTGCAACTCAAGGTAATCTTGGAAATAGTGGAGCAAGGGGCATTCTCGTCCTTGTTTTTATTTTTTATGGTGCAACAAAAGAGAATCCTAGAAAGAGTGGATTCGGGGTAGAATTTTTATATCATGGGATCATTGGTGGCAGTTCACATGAAACTTAGGAGTTGTCACAAACAACAGGGAAAACATCATGGCAACAAATCTATTATTGAAACTGGCTATGTGAGAAATTCCACTTGATTGGTGACTCCAAGTTGGATATTGGTTGGTTGCCATCTAATATCAGCAACAATCATTAAAGATATAGGGGCTGATCAATACCACAAAGGAGATTGTGGGTTATTTTGAAAGCATTGGCTTCATTCAGGCCATGAGGGAAAACAACCCTTTTGCAGATGGATTGTCAAAACTGGCTTTGTCTCTTCAACTAGGAATTTTATCTACTCAGGGGCACAAAGTAGGTAGATCATTTAATGCATACAGAAACATAATTTTTTTGTTTCTTTTATGATTGACAATAGATGTCATGTTTATGAGTGCTATATAGACAAAAAAATATTTTTCTTCCTTTCATATGTTGTTTTATTTTTCTAGACTTCATGAAATGGTCCAAGCCATCAATGGTGCCCCTAAAGGATATAGGATCCCTGGGTATTACTAGAACAAATTGGTCACCTATGTTACAGTATCTATCCTCCCACTAATTTGGATCCATATAGATCCCCATCTGCTATAGATACAGCTCGGATACATGTCCACTAAGAAATTCCAAAAAAAGAGGGGGGGCGGGGGGGGAAGATAAACCCTAACACAAAAGTGGACACCAGTGTTTCAAATACGACTAGAAAAATTTAAACCAAAAGTTAGTAAATATCCCTGATAGCTTTGTTATGATATAGTTGTAGATAGTACATACATTATTTGATATTCAATGGTTAAAACCATGAAGAGTCACTAGCTCACTCAATAGTTAACAGTTGGTTAATCAGAGTACTCAGTTTCTAACATCATGGATTACAAGGATTACAAAAGGCTTGTTGTTATAAAGAGTTGAATTCATCAAAACCTGTTGATTAACAACAACATGTTTAGCCTCCCAACTATAACATTTTGCTTCAACATTGCATTCGTGAATGTTATTCCAGCAACCTGAATATGGGTTGTCTATTCTTATTCCATAATGGAAATTAATAATACATGCTACTAGTGATCTGAATTCTACAATGTAGCTTGATAGAAACAATGTAATTTCAATCAATTCTGCATATATATAGGGGTTGATGAGAACATATATCTTTTGAACAAGGTTATCCAAGTGCGGGAATTTTTTTCGTTGAATGATCTCATCTCTCCTTTCATGATCTCTTCATTCAGCTCATAGAGAATCTCAAAAAATTTAAACTGGGACACCCTAGCCATGTAGGCATTCCAATTGATGAGTGTCTTATTGCATGAATCCAATTATGTGGTGATTTTTACCCCTCAGACACTCCCTAAAGGAAAATTCCAACCTTACTCAAGGGAAAGCCTAAGGATATGGACAGGCAAGCCACCAACCCTTACCTCAGCAGCCTTGCCTCTGCACTTTTAGGCTAGGGTCACTAACCTAAGGGGGTGATCCCATGTGGTCAAGTTAAATTTTATCGTCAAAGTAAGGTCAGGTGAAGGAAAAAGACCCAACTTGACAAGCTTGTGCTAAACTCAATCAATTCACTTCACTCGTTGAATATGTATAGATAATGTAATGAATTATGTGAAATTGAATATAAGACTTCCTAAATTAATGTCTCAAAGAGTTTGCTCAAATAGATTGTTTCCAAGTCACAAGGTAGCTTTGAATCTGAACTCATACACCAGGTTATTCATGAATTAAATTATGAGTCAAGCCATACACTTATGAAAAAAAACTCAAATGATATATTACTGTTTAGTGTGCTCAATATAGTATAGCAAATTTGTCTTTTAAAAATACTATTATATCCCATGAATGATGCCAAGAAAACTGCTAATATTGTAAATGAATGAATCATGAAACCCAAAGCAACCTTTCAAAGTGTTATCCTGTAAATTCCATATTTGATGAGAAGTATGCATCAGACATCCCAATCAAATTTCAGAGTGTTCAACATGTGTGTGTGTGTGTATGTGTGTGATGCAGTTATCATAGCTTAAGTCCAAGCTGGCTTGGTTAGCGGAATATATATTATAAATAACAAAGATACACAAACACTAGTCACTATGCTAAATATAAACACAATACTATAGTGTAGAATAAATAACTTTAATATAACTGTAAGATAGATGCCATGAAATGAGATGGAGGAGGGTATGTGGTTATGAGGGTATCCTTTGAAGCCTGGGATAGGAGTCAAGTATCTTCTTGTAGGGAAGATGTGACTCTCCTAAGATTTGATGTTTGAATCCTATCTATAGGTGAAAAGAAAATGTTAAAGTGCTCTCCTGTGGGATCCCTGAAGTGTGTCACAATGGCCCCAAAATTCACCAATGAATGTCTTATCTAGGTCAATTGTCTGATGGAAGACTTTTGGTCAGTACCTTTAATAGTTCTACTATCTGAGTTTATTTTTATTGCTAACAGTGTTTTTTTGGTTATATTTTTTTATTGTAAGAGAAATTTCTCAACAAAATATAAATAACAAAGATACACCAGCACAAGGATCAATTTCAAACAAGAGTCAGCACAAGAATTTTTTTTCCTTAGGGTTTACATCCTTTTGGTTTTCCTCCACAGAAAGGAACAAAATTTAAAGTTTAAATATTCAAGGATGCTCTATGGAGAAGAGTATGTGGATATGAGGGTATCCTTAGAAGCCTGGGATCAGAGTTGAGATGCACCATTATGCAAGTCACATTAACAGAGATCTCTAGCCACATGTTCTTCATCTGAAATCACCATCACTATACAGACTTGAATCAACTTTCAAGCAACTCCAAGACCAGCAAAAATCCATCTATGAGGGTGATTTTAGAGTTGTACAAAAGACAGATAAGGGGACTAGTAGAAGCAAGTAAACACCAATTTTAGAGGCAATAAAACTTCAAATTAATCCAAACTTTAAAGAGTAAAGGCACGTCCATAACATTCATAATAAGAAAAAGAAAAAAAAATCCAAGCATACAATTGAGAATAATTAAGCCCTAAGAAACCATAACGAATTGACCTAGACCAAGTGGACAACCTATCTTTCCAAGTCACTTAATTTAGGACAAGATATCAGACATTTTATCATTGATGCCACTTTAACTAGAGACTAAATAGTAAAATCTGATAGTTCATTTCCAATCAATGCATGCCATGAACAAACATTTGTCCATCGGGACTGACCTTCTTCACCAAAAGAATTTTTAAAATTTCACTTGGCCTTCATGTACTTGAACTTTTTGACAACACACCCCACTGTGGATAAATAGAAAAACACCATACTTATTTCTTCTTACAAAAGTTGTAATAAGAAATAATTGAAATACATCAATGGTTTTGGAGAAAACGACAAATTTAGTGGTCTACTTGAATGATCCCATTCTTGCTTAGCGGAATTCTTGTTAAATTAGGTATCTACCCTTTAATAATAGGACACTATCTATGTGAAGAGATAGGTCCCATCTTCATTAAATTCCAACTTCATTTCCCATCACAGACAAGAAAGAGACAATGTAATAGTTAAATATCAAAAAATCAATCTTAAAATAACTTGCATCAAGAAAATGTGGCTCCAAAGTTACAATGAAAAACACAAAATATAAATTATAGAACCTATTTTTACCTTAAATGCATCCTCAAATTGTCATATAGTAATCTTGCTATGATAAATAATTTCCAACCTACTCCAAAAATAGAGGAAGAACATATCACAAGAATCACATCATTTATGCTATTCCATTCACTATTTCTTGCACCACCAATGGAACACATATACCGAAATAAGTGTTCCTTAGGCCCTCATATATATTGGATTAGATCAAATGTTGTGGTATATCAATTTCCCAGTTCTCCTCTTGGTGCTCATTTTCTTCATTCTGAACAAGACCCTCTCTATATGGACTATCATTATGAGCCTCCAAAGAATTATTTTCCATATCAAGTTCATTAGAGAAACTTGTTATATTGTTTTCTCCCCTTCTATCACAATCTGATTGCCAAAGAGCTAGTGCTCTTTCATATGGAAAATTGGAAATGTCATACTTTGTTACATATAATCTTAAACATATATCCA
>ML778096.1:178266-201101 GCA_009831015.1 Picea engelmannii | reverse complement strand
TTCCTTCAAACTATTATTAACAAGTTCATAAATATTTTCAGTTGTAGAATTCTCCATCATTTTATGAACCCCAAGTAGATAGGAATGCCTAATATGGTCATTAACCATATAAATACTCATACAAATCCATGAAGTGTTATCAAGAGTTGTAACCTCATCCAAAGACAATGACACAAACCTAGCACTTGCAATATTCTCTTTCATATCATCCTTTTCTACTTGAGCTAGATATTTTTCCCATTCTCAACCACTCATTAAAGACCAATGAGAATATGGAAAGTTTGGAATTTGAAGAAAAGATAGATATTTCATGTAATCTGGATAATCTATCATAGGATGCCCTTTAGATAAGATGTGAAATACAGTGCTTAATTGAATTGTCTTGGATAACAAATTTCTTTCCATCATCTTTTCGAATAGAGATGCAATGGTTCCTCCACCTGCCTCGAGTTTTTGCTTACTTATTAAATATTCATTATATTCATCAGCATATTTGGCATGTCAACATTCCTCATAATATTTCTATCTGACAATAGATTTCTCCTCGCCATCTACAATTTTATTTTCATACACCTTTCGTACATGCTTCTCAATTGTATCTAACTTCATCTGAAATGTCGTTGGCGTGCCAAGTTTCCAACTACATATATTGCATCTAACTTTTGGTTTCTCTTTCTCATTTTTTGGAGGTAATGGATCAATAAATGGAAATTTTGAGACCTAATCTGGTTGGAAGCCTCTCCCTATGTCTCATTGGCCCTTTTGTCCTTTCCGTGAATTGGTTGTGTTCTTTTCCAATGAAATATTTTCGACATTTGTATTGCCAATTTCTGGTGAAAATGCATTTATCTCACTTTGATCACTAGAGGAACATATTTCCTTATCTATTATTTGGATATTAGATGCATTCTCACAAGAGTTGACATCTCTTTCAGTGATAGGTTGCTCAAAAGAGCTCGAAGCATGAAGAGAATGTGGATCCTTGGATTGAGGTCTTTGAAAGTATGATGATAGATCATTTTGTCATGATATTTTCTTCCCATGATCGGTGTTTGACATCTCAATAAATATTCCACAATTGAAATTTCAAATTGATGCAGAAGCCAAAAGTGAAACCTGCAAGAGAAATAATATACAATTAGTAAAATTCCTACCAAGTATAGAATATTCAATTTGAACAAAGCTACTCTAATACTTTTTCTCAAATTTCTCCTAACATTGTGATATGCTTCAAGACCTAGAAATACTACAAAGCTTAATGGATATAATGAACAGAGGTGCAAATCCATACATTAATATGTGTGATGGTAGTAAGCTCTATAATCCAGATGGTATGTGGAAGCAAGAAATAAAATGTTACAAGTGTAATGAAAACAAGAATGGTGGAAAACTAGAGGTTCCCTTCAAAGACTCGAACAATCACAATAAGAAAGAAGAGAAAACATTAGGATACCACCCCAATATTCAAAACCATTGAGAGATTGAGAATTCAATGGGTGGATAAGTGGTTTAGATGGTATAGTTATCTTACATTATGGTTTGGGTGGTTTTGGTCCTTGGACCACCCAATAACATTTTCAAAATTGGTCAGAAAAGGCATTAGCATGTTGGAGTTTCCCAAGAAGATTGTGTCCACTAATTACCATTTCAGTGTGAAGAATAGAAAGAAGCACCATTCAATCCACCTATAAATTTGGTGGCTATTGTTTTGGGAAGAGGTTGGATATTGTTTTGGATGTGCTTGTTTAACCATCGAGAATATCACTATTGTCACCCAACCATAGGTTGAAGCCACCCTATGAGCACCTTAACCTTGACAGAGAATCACTCCAGAAGCAATCCCTAGGCTAGATAGCCAAAAAAGGGGTAGTGCACCTTTCCCCAAGGATAGCACGCCAACAAGAGCTGATCAAATAGTCCAAATCCTAACCAAGAGACAGTCCAAGCCAAATGTGATCTTCTAGCTGCATCAGCTGCAATGGAAGCTCTCCTCCAAACCTGCGCACAAAACTAGGCACTGCAGTGCGCACAAGTGGTGCTCTGCAATTCTGAGACTGCCTGCCAGAATGAATACTGGCCTCTTGTATTTATAGTAATTCTAGCTAACTCCCTGGGCCGACTTCTCATTATGGGTATCTGTCTATTCAATATATATTATTTCTTCTAGCCGACTTCTTCTCTTGGAAGATAATAACCTATTACAAGTTATCTTCTTGAGCCGATAAGTCATCTAGGGTTATTAGCCAACTCATTAGAGTTTCTTCTTGCTTCATGGAATATCCTATTCTCATCAAGTTTACACATGGAGGTAAATACCTCCTATCGCTACCATAATATCAACATGGACTTGGTAATCCTACTAGGGATACCCCCTTGCACTGGAGGAGAGTTGGCCTAAAGTGAAGAGAATAGGTTACTGAGGTGATAGTTGTTATAGGAAAATCTACCTGTGGATAGGTATATTGCCTCAAAGAGCTAGACTCTTAACTCTAATACAGAAAGTGCTTAATGTGGACAATGAATTCCTTTCAAATCTATACAAACTAATGCATGAGGAGGAAGAAGAACAGAAGTACCTTTTTATCGACATTTATCCCTACACGCTCTAAGTTGAGCTCCAATATTTCACTCCTAGATGAGATCTGTAGACAAAACAACAGTACGACCACTTCCTACTCTATTGAAATTAGCTTGAAAATAGATCTATCTACCAGAGATAAGTTTATGTAAGATCAGACACAAATTAGAAAGAAACAGGCCAAGCATGTCATATTAATGAGAACAATGACAAGAGTAAATTACAATCATAGATGTGAATGCGACAGCTTCGTAAAGTCCCCTTTGTCTAACACTTGCTCAAAAGATCCACGATCTGAAAGATAGCATCTTCGTTGATAACTCTCTTCCAGTTCACTGTGTGTTTCCTATGAGATCATAGATTTCATGCTAGCAATTCTTCCCCTTTTTCACCATCATAGAGCCTTCTTATATAGGTTAGGAGAGGCTTAAACTCTTGAGGTATATTTAGGGTAGGTTGAGGAATTCCCTCCTTAGATCAGGGATATTCTCCTAAGATCAGGAATTCAAATGCAACTACCTTCCAAACTTGAAAGATCCTCCTCTTATTCTCCTCAACAGACCAACTACTGCCCAGATTAGGCAGCACTCCCTCAAAAGGGTCATCAGCGTGCTATAACGCTCCCTAGGAGGCTCAAGGGGGGCGTAATCACTCTAAATATGGGTAGCGCGCCTTCAGAGGGGCAATTTGTTGTTATAACACTCTCCAGCACCTTGTAGGGGAGCGCCAGTGATCCTAAGGCTGATGTAGAGGAGCACTCTCCTTTAAAACCCTAGTTTAAGAGCTCCTTTCAGGTGGCAAGAGATGTTTGACTTCAGTTAATCATCCCTCTTCCTTCAAATCAGATGTATGAGGTATTCTAAGTGCCTCCTTAGTGTCATTATCATGGCAGTATACTTTGTTTGACATTTGCGACACTTGTGAACAACATGCGACACTTGCGACAGTTGTAAGGAACATGCGACACTTACAAAAGTTGAGAGGAACATGGGACACTTATCAAATCGAGTAATATTGATGTGTAACAGATTGCCCCCCAAAGTATGAAGTTAGAAGATGAGAACTGATAACTGAAATGCTTTGTAGATTTTCAAGCAAGGGTATAGACTCAGAGAACCTAACAGAAGTTGCACACAAACATCCAACAAATATCATGACATGTTTCAAAACCCAAGGAAGGCATACCTATGCTCGGGTGATCAACACTTGCAAGATATGGCCGCCATAAAATACACTGCAGATCCATAATTGTATTGATGAAAAGGTATAGCCACCAAGGATACAATGTGGATCTATACTCTGACGACCTGAACTGACTGTAGCCACGAAGAATACACAGTGGATCTACAAGATGACAAGACATATCCACGACCAATACAAAGTGGATCTATGTAACAGTGTATGTATCATTTATCCAAGAGAAACTCCTTCGCAACCTGGGCAAAGCATATATCAAAGTGATCACTCAACCCAGGGTCTTCTTACCAATCCTAATGTGGTACGAATCTAACCATGTGAATGGATGTCCTGATATCGAACATGGCAGAAACCACTTGATTATCAGTCAATGGTGTAAACCATTAACAAGTGCGAGGGAGATCACCATTAATGTCAATGATTCCCAAGGTACCCTAGTACATTCCAACGAATGTGAATGGATGAGATGGAGTCGAACATCCATGGAATCATCCAATCATAGGTCAATGATGTAAACCTACTTTTGGATGTGAGGAGGCCTACCATTGAGGCATGAAGGTCCCAAAGTGCTAATTGGTTTCTAAGCCTAATTCCTGGATAATGTGTTGAGGTCGAAAGGAATAGGCTCGTTGAAGGAGGGCCTTGATGTATCCCCCATCAACAACATGAAATGGAGATAGAGATGTAATTGGTAGATCAAATGAACATGGACTGACACAGGTATTGAGACAAGATATTTGTGATGGTTGAATCTCGAGGTGGATACTTCCCTTGAACACTGAGGCACAACAGTAGAAACATGACTTGGACCAAAACTTGAGGATGCAGTGGATGCTGTGACTTACGTCAGGTGACCCAAAGGAGTGAAAGAAACTTAAAGGATTGGCTTAGTGTAGAGGTTCAGTCGATTATAATGTGTGCAAATGACAAAGTGTCGTGTTCAAGGGTGACTCTAAGAATTACCTGGTAATGTTCTCAAGAGACTGCTTGGCTTGCTTCTTTCAAATTTTTCCCCCATCCAGATAGACGAGTACCTCTTTTTTAATTTAACGAGCTCGAGGAGGGTAACACATGCTCGATATAAATCACCTTCGGTAAGTTCCTCTTCTTTTGTTTAACGAACTAGAAGAAGTAAGGGTTCGATCCCGTATGGGCCTGTCGATGTTTGTTTTAGCGAGTCCAAAGACAGAAAAATCGAAGGTTTTTCATGATTATAGAGTCTGGAAAAACACTTAAAAGAGAACTCTCTCAGTTCCTTTTTCATACAGTAGTCTGACGAGACCGAAAAAGAGATAAACTATCACTCCAAAGACACCCTTTCGAACCTTTTAACGAGCGTGAAAGAAAGCAAGATCACTCGACAATATTTTCATATTTAGAGAGTCTGAAAAGAGTTTAAAGATGACTCTAGGGGGGTTCCTTTTTCGTGTGTCCATGTGGGTCCGAAAAAGAGATAAAATTCTACTCGGTGCATTCTCATATTTTCGAGCTTGAGAACGAACTAAGACTATGCTCATGAGTCCGACAAGGTAAATAATCGATCAGAACTGCTAGGAAACCTGCAATGTCAAAACTGCAATCCAGAGGTTTAGTGAAGCCATTATATTGTTAGAGAAACCCACAAATAACTATACCTTATAAAAAATGGAAATTTATAAATAGTAATACAATGAAAATTCCATTTACCATTTCATTTTGCATAAGGATTTGTAGCAGTGGAGATTCTCACTTTGGGAGGTGGATCTTGTTTCGCTCGATACCGGAGCTAGGGTTGACCGTTTTTCTTGCCATTTGGACCAGGTAGATCTTCATCTCCCCTTCTTTCAATCACATGGTTTAATATTCATTTTCATAGCAGCATTTAATTTAAAAAATGAAGCCCTAAGTTGCCCCAAAAAGATCAAATCGTCCTCCATTAAAAATGACGGGAGTAAGACATTCTTTGTGGAATTTTTTTTTAGAAAGTGATAGCCAACATGCCAACGCCTTGACACTTGGGTGGATTGGTCGTTTTTGGCAAAGAACCCATAATAAATTCTCCCATATGCTCACACAGCCATAATGGAAATCATTTTTATTTAAAAAACGTTTAATTGTTGTGTGATGATTGTTGAATGGCAAAGAGAGGGTGTGATGATTATAAAAGAGGGTGTGGTCTTTTTAAAAATGCGGCCATTAGATTTCATGTCTTTAAATTGCTTTAAGAAATTGCCTAAAATTGCCGAAAAAGTGAAATAATGAAATTCTTTGTTTTTTTGTTTTTTAAGNGGGTATGTAGAAGAGTTTTCAAAAGATGTATTGTTTTCAACATGCAGACAAGGGAGCAGTGCGCCTGGTTGATATACCGATACCAGGACGTCGTGGGGGTGCTCTGGTTTTAGCAGATCCGAGAGTACCAGTGATAGGTCTCTGGGAGGTTGAAATAAACCTCCAAGGCCTCACGATGGGCATTCCTCCTCTACAGAGGGGAGAAGTGCCTTTACATCTGCAGAGGCACACTGTGGGAGTGCCAGAGAATGTCAATTCTCTACTGAGATGTGTAGTGCGCACAGTCATATGTTACTCCGAGCACAATGTAGCGCAGGGAGGTTAGAGTCTCTCCGGTGATCGTATTTTTGTATGCCTTGTCAGGCGATGTTGTATGGGTGTAAAGACCCAACATTTTTCTCTTCTAAATAGTTTTTTGATGTAATCAAAACATTTCAGTCATGCTATGTATATATATATATAGTTCTGAATTTTTACAGTGCCAAATGATTTGTACATGATAATGCCTTTAATGTGATGTGTTTTAATTTACATGTGATGTACAATTTTGCTTTCCTTTATGAAATCGTATCTATGGGCGAGATACCAATCCATGATGTAATTAACTAATGAATCTGAAACACTGTTAAGTTCTCTTGGAATATGTCTGTATTCAATGTAATCAAACATTCGTTCGAGCAGGATAGGACTACGAATGGCATATATTCGATTGAGGTGATAGACCACGAGTTGGGAATCTAAGTAAACAATGATATGAGAGATACCTAGGGAGGAGGCTTGGGTCAGAAGTCCGATGACAACATGATATTCTGCCATGTTATTAGTTGGTGGTCCTAAGCAAATACCTCCTGAACTCACCACCTTTTCAAATTGGTAAATGACCCATGTTGCCGAAGCAATGTTTCGGGTGTGTCGACTAGCGCCATCCGCAAACCCAACAAACATAGGAAAGGAAGACATCATCTGCGCATGAAAACACAAGGCACAGTATGAGTGGAAACGGTAAAGACTTGAGCACGCGAAAGAAACAAACACACCAAACTAATAATACAATAATGTACAAAGTACACATGCTGGGTGATCTAGGCATAGTACTTTTTAAGGTAAAGCCCATTCCAGGGCTCTCCCAAGGAAATTCCATCATAATCCACTAACTCGTAGGCACCTCTGTGTAGAACACATTTCACAATGTAAGGGCCATGACACAGAGGTTCTAACTTACCTGTCCCCAATTTGTCATGATCTTGGTCATAGACGAGGACTAAGTCTCCTTCTGCAAAAGTCCGGGGATGGATGGATTTGTTGTATTGATTTTTAATCCGTTTCTGTTGTGCCTCGTTAACGAGAGTTGCATCACGATGTGTCTCGTCCAGTTTGGATAGATATAAGAAGCATTCTTCTTCGGTAGAAGTACGGGGTAGGAGTTCTACTTTAATTTTGAGAGATGGAATCTCACACTCGATTGGTAAAACAACTTCGATGCCATACACCAACTGGAAAGGAGTAAATCTAGTTGCGGTTTTCACGGAAGTGCGGTAAGCCCAGAGAGCGGAGAAAAGTTGTAGATGCCACGATGTCTTGTTTTCACGTACCATGCGTTGAATCATGGTTTTTAGGAATTTGTTGATGGCCTCAACTTGTCTGTTGGCCTGAGGATAGTAAGGGGATGCGTTTTCATGGAGAAAACCCAATTTGACATGCAATTCGCTCATCATATGGTTCTTAAAGTGTGCATCGTGATCAGTGACAATGGCGCATGGTACACCAAAATGAGTTATGATATGGTTAAAGAGAAACAGAGTTGCGGTACAACCATCATTCAGAAAGGTAGGCATAGCCTCAGCCCATTTTGTAAAGTAGTCGACGACGACGATTATATAACCGTGCCCCCCGACTGAGGTAGGCTTACATTGCATGAAATCGATACCCCATTTGGTGAAGGGGATGATGGCGATAATGGGGTGCATTGTAGTAGGGTGGGTGCATGCCTTCTTGTTAAATACTTGGCAGGGTGGGCATTTTTTGACTGCCTCAATAAAATCTTTGAAAATCGAGGTCCAAAAGTAGCCGGCACGTAGGATTTTTTGGGTTGTGGCCATCCTAGAAAGGTGACCGCCACAGGCGCCAAGGTGAAAATCGTTTAGAATGCGTTCATCCTCCTCATGAATCAGACATCTTCGAAGGATAGTGTCAATACCACGGCGATACAAGGTGTCACTGACGATAAGATAACAATGAGAATGGTGGCGAATACGTCGACGCTCTTCACGGGAAGTGTTAGGCTGAAAGCGTTGGGTTTGGAGGTAAAGGAGGATGTCTCCATACCAAGGATCATAGGTGTTGATGAGGAAAAGAGTTTCATCGGGGAGAGAATCTCTAGGTTCGATGTCTTCATCAGCACGAGGGAGAGCACAGATAAGCTTCGCAAACACCAGGGACTTTTTGGCTTTGGACTTAGTAAATTCAAGATCGAATTCCTTAAGGATGACGATCCATTTAGAGTATTTTCCCCCAAGCACTTGATGTGTCAGGACGTGGTATAGGGGGTTTGAGTCTGCAATCACCGTGGTGGTGCATAGTAAGATGTAATGGTGGAATCTCTGGACAACAATGACGGTTGCCAGAGCCAGTTTCTCTACATGTGAATATCGGATTTCGGGTCCAGATAGACTCTTGCTCAGGTAATAGATCACATGTTATTCACCGTTGGGGTCCTCCTGAACTAACACCATCGCAATAGTGGAAGTGGAGGCGGCTAAGTAAAGGATGTGGTCCTTTGTATACTCTGGAGGGTGCAACAAAGGTGCATGGGTCAAGGCGTGCTTGAGAGCATCAAATGACCGTTGAGCGATGTCATCCCAGATGAAAGGGGTGTTTTTCCGCAGCAACCGCATGAATCCTTTAGTTATCTCAGCGCAGTTACAAATGAAACGGCGAAGGAAGTTTTATTTGCCTTGCAAACTTTGGAGTTGGGTTAAATTGGTAGGTGGGGGTAAGGCTAGAATAGCCTTAATCTTTATGGGGTCCACCCTAATCCTGTCTTTAGAGACAATGAAACCGAGAAGTCAACCGGATTCGATAACAAAAATACACTTATGTAGGTTCAAGCAGATATGGTAGAACCAATATCGAAGAAAAATAGCCCATAAGTGATCAACGTGATTGGATCGATTGGATGAGTGGGCAGGTAAGTCGTCGAGGTAAGGCTCTGCGATATGCTTGATATCATGGAAAGCGTACGACATGGCCTGCTAGAAAGTAGCACCAACATTTTTGAGACCAAAAGGTAGCTTTCGATAGGCGAAAGTTCCCCATGGGCAGATAAAGGTTGTCTTATGTTGATCAGCAGGTAAGATTTCAATCTAGTTGTACCCGGAGAAGCCATCCATGAAAGAGAAGATTACGCTCCCAGTGCAATTATTGATGATTTGGTCAATGAAGGGAATAGGGTAGTTGTCCTTTGGACAAGATTTGTTGAGATCCCGATAGTCAACACAAACAAGGATGGTCCCTTGCTTTTTGGCAACCATAACAAGGTTGGAGATCCATTCCATCAAAGGGACGGGATAGATAAAGCCAGATTTTAGAAGTTTCTCAACTTTTTCCTTTATAGATGTGATTTTCTTGGGATGAACCGGGTGGAGTTTTTGTCGAACAGGTTTCACGCCAGGGTAAGTCTTGATTTCATGCACGACGATCAAAGGGTCTATCCCTGGCATTTCCTCGTAGCTCCAAGTGAAGACATCGCAGAATTCTTTAAACAAAGCGGTGTAAGAGACCACTTCTTCAGGTGTGTAATTAGCACCAAGGTTAATGTTTTCCACAACACCTTCTTTGATTGAAATATCAATAACGATCATGGTAGAGATGTTACCCATATTCCCCTCAGAGAGAGTATCTTGTGTGAGGATGGGAGATTGCGGAGCATCGATAACATCGGGAGGGAAGACAGAGTGAATGTCTTGGTGGATTTCTTCCAAAGGTGGAATAAAAGAGGATCGATGATGGCTATCATCCCAAGGTACATCATCAATACTAAGCATCTCCATTATAGATTCGTCGGACGGGAAAATTTGGGAAATGTAATCGATTACAGACGATAGGGAATCCAACCATGTGGGAATCGAGTAGGCATCAGATGCCAATAAATGTGGGTTGTCCAGAGAGGGGGAGGCGGGTTGAATAGCTATGTATGCAACCTCGGCTGGGCTAAGTGGCATGGTGTCACTGCGCACATCGAATTCCATAGGACTAGGTACAATCCAAGGATTAGATGATTCCAAATATTGGTAAGGCATAGTCGAAATCATATTGACGGTGGAAATATGATGTGTGGTGGGTGGAAGTGGTGTAGGGAAGGTACCCATAAGGCTAGAATATTTCAATAAGCCAACACCAATGCTTTCATACGTAACTGGGTGGTCTCCCAAAACAGGAATGTTGATGGTGACAGGGATGCGAGCGTCGGGTGTACAGAAATCAAGTTGATCGATAGTGACAATTTTGCCTTGATGGGGGAATTGTACACATCGAAACACCGACGAGGTGATGACAGTCATAGCATAGAACCAAATTCTTCCAAGTAGTAGGTTGTAATCGAGGGGGCATCGACCACCTCGACATCAACAGTAACTGTTTTTCCGCCCAACTGAATAACTAAGGATTGTAACAGTCTGTGAGGATGAAAACCTTGCACATCGAAAGCATGTAACATTGTAGGGGATTTGTTAAGGGCAGGTGATTTTAAACCTTTCCAACAAGATAAATACATGACACAAGTAGAGGCTCCCTCATCCAAGATGGTTCGGTGGATTTGTTGATTGTGAACAACAACATCGATTTGGAAAGCTAGTTGGTGGGAGAGCCAAGGTTGATGATCATCCAGATTAAACATGAGGTTATTTGATGACTCATGATCAAAAGCATCGATGGCAGCTAAGATCATTCTACATTGGCTGGGACAGTGTTGTAGAACTTCTAAAGCGGACATAGCACACGGTGCTTGAGCCAAATCTTCAACAATGTTGTAGTTTTGGGCAGCCCGTGAACTAGGATTGAAGGTAGACTTCCGGATAGTGCTCTTAGGAGGGCGTATGATGGAGACAAACGAAGGTTTCTTGATCTAGAGCGGTCCGGATGGAGGGATAATAGACGAAGGACTAATGGAAGATGGTAATGGGTCCGGCGAGGAATCGTTAGCGGGTTTTTCCTTATCAGGTTTAATCGATGTGTCATAAGTCGTAGTGCAAGTGGTTAGATTAACCCCGTTAAACATGTAAATGTGGGAAATTGTCGAGGCCTCATCATGGGGTTGGTTGGAACTGCCCCCTGGGGTGGGGGTTTGAGCAACCAAAGATTGTTGATGCGGGAAAGGTTGGGTAAGAACAATGGGTTGTGAATTTCCCTTAAAGATCTTGGCCACTTCATTGTGATGTGGACAGTCTCAGGTGTAGTGATCAACACCACAAATGAGACATGGGAATTTCGGTTTCCGTTGTGGTTGTTTTCCGACAACAGGGGTTTGCGGTTGATTTTTTGGTTGTTCGTTGTTGTTGTTCTTCTTTGGTTTATTTATTGCTTTCTTCTTGCCCCCGGGTTGTTGTGAAGGGGTTGATTAGACTGCATTCACCTCAGAGACCTGAGTTTGAGGGGGGGTAGAAGAGGGTGCAGTCGAACTGTGAGAAGGCATCGGAGTAGACCACTGGATTGTTCCAGTCAACTAGGAAGTAGATTGGGTTTTGACCGAGCCATTAACTTCATCCGCGTGCGATGTAGACGATGGTTTGGATGGGTCGTTAGTGGCACGGGTAGCATTCGGTATCAACTTGTACAGAGTACCAGATTGTGAATAAACTAAATCTAAGTAATGGGCTCGGGCAATAGCCTCTTCCTCGGTGAAGACACCACCCATGGCAACATCACGAGCGATCTGGGGTAAAAGTGATTTGGTGAACCATTCCGCTAATAATTGGTCAGGAATGACTACTTTGATTAGACTTCGTCGTCGTCTCCATTCATGAATATGATCAGATAAATGTATGGAAGTTGTCTGACGAAGGGAGGTCAATAGTTCAGTACCCGTCTTGTATCGAATGGGTAGTTGGAAGTGTGTGAGGAAGGACATGGCAAGGGAGTTGAAATCGTGGAAAGAAGCACGTGGTAATTCAATATACCATTTTATTGCAGATCTCGTAAGCATTCATTGGAAAAGACGCAAACGTATATAATCGTCCATGAGGGAGTTGGATGAACACCACAAATGGAAATTCATCACGTGGTTGTTTGGGTCTTCTCCAGACTTTCCGTCGAATTTTGGAATATCGGAAGGAAGTTTAGCTGGAATAGCTGGCCAAACCGGAGAATGAAAAATAGGATCATTCGTGAACTGAGACAAGTTTGGGAGGTCTAGAGTTGCCAGGAAAGGTAGTTTTCGGTTAACCTGTGGGTAATACTGGTGTGGCATAGGGACACCAGTAGGGCCATACACTGGGTTATGCGGCTAATTGTAACTAGTGGGCCCTCTTGTATAGGGTTGGTGTTGACCAGGGTACACGGGATTTGAGGTGTTTTGAGAAACATGTGCGAGTGGAGGATAACCGGATGGGTTTTGAGGATTATAAGTTGAATTTTTCATTTGTCCATGAGGGCGTTGTTGTGGAGATGGAGAATTGTGTCCTACTGAGAACTGTGGTTTTCCTGGAAAAGGGATATTCCACGGATTAGGTGTGGCAGACACATTTTGTCCATACGGTTCAGTGTAGGCTCCAGATTGAGGCTGCCCCCCAGCATGAGGGTTCCCTCCAAATGGAAGTTGTCCTCCGGTGGGAGGATGCCCCCTAGATTGAGGTAGAGTTCCCGAAATTTGAGAACCAGACGTAAATGACTGACCGGTACTGCTGAACGGATTAGGACCACCAAGACAAGTCCCTCCAGGTTGTTGGACAGGTATGGAACTTCCCAGCATAACTTGGGTAGTAATGGAAGTGGAAGGATTCAGTGCGCTGTACCCAAAAGGGAGTGATGATGAAGGTCCGAGTGTTACTGGTGTGCCAATTGCAGCTTAGCTAACCACCGCATTACCGACAGAAATAGTCAGAATGTGCAAGACCATTGTAGAATGGGTTGTCTGGAGAGAAAAAGTAGACCTTGGGCCAACGGACAATGTGTTCAGACCAACGGATGTTGTGGCTGAAAAAACGGTAGTACCAATAAAATGATTTAAGGGTACGGTGTATGTGATAGGTGCATCAGCACCCATCCCTATTCCATAAAGATCTCGCATCATGCGCGGTGGACTTCGAACAATGTCTGCAGTCCAAAAGGCGTCATTGACTAAAGGGTTTGAATGAGACCCAGTCGGAATGTAAGAAGGATTGACGATGACACATTCTCCGACTAAATTCAGTTGGAGAACGCGTCGCTCATATCCCTCCGGAATGCGGAAAGCTTTCGGAGATTCTGAAACAATTCAAAAATTCTCTAAGGGAGTGGGAACTTCTTCTTGGGAAGTTGTAGTGTCTTGAACCTCGCTCTATTGAGGATATGCCTCCATAGAATGCGGGGGTAAAGGGGTGTTCCCTTCCATATTTTCTGGAGGAAGTCCCTGTAGCCTCCGCGAACAGCGTGGAGGGTCAATGTTGGCAAAAAAGAGTCGTCGGAAAAAATCTATGGCCAACTACCGAAAATAAATAGCATATGCTAATAGAATCTAGGAATCACAACCAAGCAAGCAAGAACTTCTCTCGATGAAATTACTAGTTGGTGATGAAATCCAACGTCGCGTGATCAAGTCAAGAAGGGGTGGGGATATGGTATAACAGTTACAATGGCAACCTACTTAACGGACTTATGCCTTGGTGCAAGCTTCCACGCAGTAATTGTGGATTTACCCTCCAAGGAGCCCGAGTGAGTTTGACCAATGTCTGCTCCAGGTACAATGAGACTCCCTTCACTGTCACCTTGTGTAAGACCCTAAAGATTATGGCTACTAACGTTACCAATTCGCAGTCATCCCCTGGGCAGGAACAGTCGACAGTCCAGTCCGAACGTATGGGCAGGGTATCTAGCTCGAAATGAACTTAAAAGGCTTCCACTCAACCTTGTGGGTATACCCTTTAAGTGATCCCCATAATATGATCTGACCACTACAATCAGTCAAACCACGGAGGGATAATCTCCGTAGCTTTCCCGAATGCGACCTCGTGCGTAACCCTTGTGTGAGAGGGGGATCCCAGGCAGAATTATACAACAATTGGATTTGACACTCCCTAGCTCAGGATGTTAATGTTTGTTTTGGAAACTTTGGAGAGTTATTCTCATAACCTAATCCAAAGTACTATTCCTAGTCTACTGTTGGTGGAGGATCCTAGAAAAGAAAATGTTCTAGATAGTTTTTAATTAGCATTCATTTTTTGGCTGTTTTTTACTCAAAAGGGGTGCATGGAAGTGAAACGGATGAAATGATGAATAAATCCCCCAAAAATGCATCAAATATGATAAACATTCATTTCTTTTCGATGAATACCTATCTAAGGGAGAGGGAGAAAGTTCTTTTCACTAACAAGCACTAATAAGGAATATCCTCAAACAAATTTTCTTCAATCAAATCCGATGTGATGCTAAAACGTTTCGAAAATACCTTCTAATATGCAAAATAAATCATGAAGATGTCTCTTTATTGTTTGTATGTGAATAATGATTCATCTGAAACAACACTTTTCCTGCCAATTATCCTTTTGGATCAAGGAAACTCAAATGAACACAAGCAGGTTTCGTACAAACAATACACTCTCTTATTGTGATCGAAAACAAGCAAAAGAAAAGAAAAATAAAAGAAAAATCAAGAAATTCACACCAAAAGAAATGTCGAATAAGAATGACCTCAACTAAAACCAAATGGAGAGATCCGTAGACTTCTAATGTCCTTCACCAGAGTTTCTCGCTCAGTCAACAAGGAGAGAACAAAAATGCATTGGTTTCAAACTCCCAACAGCAGAAAAACTCAACAATAATGAAGAAGGATACAAAATCTAAACAGCAAGGTGTTCTTTCTTCAAAAATAAGGATGTCAAAGTTGAATGGGAAGAAGAATTGACTCACAGAGAGGCTCAGCAAGTGAAAATATAGAAGCTAAACCCTGAAAAAACAATTCTGGAAAGGTTTTTGGCCAAAAGAGGGCTAGCACTCTGTTGTAAAGGGAAAGGAGAATTATAGCACTATGTGTAAGGAACTCAGGGAGCGTTGGCACTCTGTTAACACAACCACAGTGGTGCCAGGTTCAAAAGCTCCTAAAAATGTCAAAAAATCCAAAAATTGCAGTCTAGTCTCGGCAATCAAGCTGAGTGTAATGGGGTAGGGAGTCAATCAGCTCATGAAATCAATCAAAAGGGGGTGAACCAGGTCTAAAAACAATCAAGGGGTAAGACAAGGTCAATGAGGATAAATCAAAACAAAAAGGTGTCGATTTGAGGCCTCCCCAGTGGAGTTGCCAGTTTCTGTTGTAGGAAAATCTCCCTGCGGACAGGTAGATTGGCTCAAAGAGCTAGACTCTTAACTCTAAGACAGAAATTGCTTAATGTGGACACTGAATTCCTTTCAAATATATAAAAACTAATGCATGACGAGGAAGGAGAATAGAAGTACCTTTTTATCAACGTTTGTCCCTGCACGGTCCGAGTTGAGCTCTAATCTTTCGCTCCTCGATGAGCTCTGTAGACAAAACAACAGTACGACCATTTCCTTCTCTATTGATATTATCTTGAAAATAGATCTATCTACCAGAGATAAGTTTATGTAATATCATACACAAACTAGAAATAAATAGGCCAAGCGTGTCATATTAATGAGAACAATGACTGTAGTAACTTACAATCATAGATGCGAATGCGACAGCTTCGTCAAGTCCCCTTTATCTAACCCTTGCTCAAAAGATCTGCGATCTGAAAGATAGCAGCTTCGCTGATAACTCTCCTCCAGTTCACTGTGTGTTTCCTATGAGATCATAGGTTTCATGCTAGCAATTATTCCCCCTTTTCACCATCATAGAGCCTGCTTATATAGGTTAGGAGAGGCTTAACCTCTTGAGGTATCTTTAGGGTAGGTTGAGGAATTCCCTCCTTAGATCAGGGATCTTCTCCTAAGATCGAGAATTCGAATGCAACTACCTTCCAAACTTCAAAGATCCTCCCCTTATTCTCCTCAACAGACCAACTACTGCCCAGGTTAGGCAGCGCTCCCTCAAAAGGGGCATCATGGCGCTATAACGCTCCCTAGGAGGCTCAAGGGGGGCACCAGTGCTCTAAAGATGGGTAGTGCTCCTTCAGAGGGGCAGTTTGTTGCTATAATGCTCCCCAACACCTTGTAGGGGAGCGCCAACACTCCTAAGGCTGATGTAGAGGTGCGCTCTCCTTTAAAACCCTAGTTTAAGAGCTCCTTTCAGGTGGCAAGAGATGTTTGACTTCAGTTAATCATCCCTCTTCCTTCAAATCAGATGTATGAGGTATTCTAAGTGCCTCCTTAGTGTCGTTATCATGGCAGTATACGTTTTTTGACATTTGCGACACTTGTGAACAACATGCGACACTTGTGACAGTTGTAAGGAACATGTGACACTTATGACAATTGCGAGGAACATGCGACACTTATCAAATCGAGTAATATTGATGTGTAACAATAGTGGTGAACTTGCTAATAGTTGCCCTGTGAGTTGTATCTTGTGGATTAGGGATTTTATCATTAAGTACAATTTGGGAGGCAACATTTTGGCATCGTTTCGAGGGATAAATCCCATTTACCTAGAAATTTGAAAACTATGTTTCATGATACATTTTTGAGAGTGTTGTATTGAAGACCTTTCTTCACATGGTGACTCCATGAAGGGACAAAGCCTTTGTTTGTTACATATTTTGAAGACATTGTTGGGCGTAAAGGTGAGCACATCCATCAATTTGAAGGCTCTTGAAGAAAGGCTCATCTTAGTGACTCCACCTTGGTATTGGTATAAGGTATGATCATTGTTCATCTCATATTTTTATTTTCATCCTTATATTGAATACATAGAAGTCGATTGGTATGATCCTTTTAATTTTTCAAATATCTCAGGGTTTCCTCATAAGAAACCAGATATAGATGCAAGGTCAATCCTAAGTTTTTGTGTACGTGATGATTCAGTCATATTACATATGCCATATTTCATTGATTTCAGTTTAAGCATTGTCATCGCTCATGAAGATGATATGATGATTTTTTTTTCATGAAGTGTCTAAAGGGATGCAAGGTGATGGTTTGAAAATCTTAGCAAAGGAGAAATATAATCTTTTGCAGGTTTTGTTGAAGCATTTTGTAGGCAATGGAGTTATGTGTATTATGAGCAGTGGCTACCATTGTGGAAAGATTCGAGGAAATGTATGGTGCATAGAACCCTATTGAATAAACTCCAAACCCTCTTCTTAAAAATGATCAAGCCATTGTTGAGGAGGATGCCCCAAATTCAAATCCAGATCTAGATTGGCTTTCAGCCTCAAGTTCTAGCAGTCTTACAAACAATTCAGCATGTGGTCAGGCCAATATAGTCTCTGTTACCAATCGATTTGTCCTACTGAATATGAAAGGTTGACAATAGAGAAAATCGATGGTCAACTTGGAAAATAGACCATTGTCACCTCAATCTATCTTCCCGCACTTCAGGGTGAATGTGGCTCACCTCTAGGGGGGCTTCCCAAGAAAAGTTTTTTTCTTGCTTCAACACTTTATAACCATAACTAGATTCAAACTTTTTGACAATTTTATGTTCCAAGAGAAGATTGATTTAGCTCTCCTTCAAGAATTCTTGGATTCAGGTTACAAAATGTCGAGTGTAATTGGCTGCTGTGAATAATTTGTGAATACTGGCATGACTGTAAATGGATATGAAACAGTGTTTCTGGCTTGTAATGTTCCCCTTATCACCATACTGTCAATTATACTATTGTTAGGCATCAATTATACGATTACAAGGGAGAGATCCAAAAATAAGAAGTCAAATATTCATGTAGAGATATGTCGATTATAAGCTCGTTCAAAAATAATTGATAAGACAGACGATGCAACAACACAAATTACATCTTGCTTGAACTCAAGTAAGGCACCCAACCCAAACTTTGAGAACATATCTGGATAGAGATCCTCTGTTTGTATGTGTGTACATGAAGATAGAAAACCCTGTTCTTGAGGGAACTAAAACCTGTTTGTAGAGATATGGTTTGAAGGGTTTGTTTTAGCTTATATAAACCATAGAAGACTCCCTTCATTAATACAACAATCCTCAAGCAATAATTCCTCATGAAAAATCAAAGTTTTGTGCCATATGATGCAAACTTCTAGGCAAGAAAACTGAGTTTTTTTGGACTTGCACTCAAGGTCCTCAAATCAACATACAAATTCAACTTTGAGGGTAGTTTTTTGTGTCTCAAAGTATATCATCTTCAATATTTATTATAGCCCTCTATTTGAAATATTATTCAATGCATATTTTTCCATGATCAAGGGTACAAGTATCAAGGTTGTACGTGCTCAGTATAAGGAGTGTTGTAGCAGTCTTTCCAGGCACTTGTAAGGAATAAATAAACAGAAAATAAGGAGGCTGATAAATCATCTTCATCATGCACAAACAAGGCTAATAAATCACCCCCTGTAAAAGCTATTATGCAGGCAATGAATTTGTGCATTTATTCATTTAATCAAACAGTTGTCATGCAAGCTTGTATAAGCCCACCCTCTTAAATTTTGGATTCAAAATGAATCAGTTTTAAGTGTTGTAGATTCATCCTCTTAGACTCTTACCATGCTAGAGGATATGTGCACTGCCTAGGGAATTTTTGTGGCATGACAAGATTATCATAGGGGTCTCTATTTCAAGTTTGGTTGAACATGATTATGCATAGTAGGATGAACAAGAATTAGTGCGGGCAAGTATCACAGAAATTAATTGATAGACCACCCTAACCTCTAAGCCAATACACAAGAAGAGATGATCCTGGGAAAAATTATAAGAATGTTTGCAATGTTCTTTGAGTTCTCCCCTTCAAACTTTATGGTTATCCTACAGGATATTACCCATTTCAAACTTAGAACAACCATAGTTATGAATTTTTATCACAACTCATATATAATTTTAGCATTTTCAAGGTTTCCAACAGTTAATCGGTAACATTGATGCAAGTCTATTGTTCTCAAGTTTGATCTGTGTCTCATCCAGCATACTTGTGCACCCCAAGAGTGAGTTCACCCTTTCTAGAGGTATGGAATTGTGAGTGAAGGGCATCCCTATCCAAAATAGGTCTGAGTCAAATATTCATTAAAATCTCTAGATCCGTTCCTTGTGAAAGTTTAGTTAAAACGACAAATGGGATGGTTGTAGAAGTGAGTTCCAGTGCCTTATTTGGGTTCAATGGGCTATGGGGTCAATTGGGACACTCTCAGGAATCCATTTTGGTTAAAAATCACAACATGTAGATCTGAAACCCTGCAATCCTTATTGCCTTAAGGTTCTGAAATGTTTTTGAAGGTTACCGAAGTAGATAACCTTCACTCTAGCATGAAATCTTGAATTTGTCCAAGAAATTCCTCTTTAGATCTGCAACCAAGCTTTGAGAAACAGACTGTTGCAAGAATTTTTTAATGAAGAAATACAAGAAATGAGAACGTTGTGTTGCCCAGCTCATGTTAGAAAATGAAACATATCCATAGCCAGCTCTCAGCAAGAGTTGGAGCAGAAAATATCCTGAGTATGCACCTCCGCCAGCCATCCATGAGACAAAAAAATGAAACCAAAACAAAGCATATAGATTTTGGTGGTGTTGTAATCGATTTCAAAGGAATGGTATCTTTGGGATGCAAGATGGATGAAGAAAGAAAAATCTAGTTCCGCAGACTTCGTGAAGGCTCTAAGATACCTACCATCCCCACACGAGGAAGGTTAGTAACCTACTCAAACCTAAAGATTTTTTTTTATAAAATATGAAGTTGCAGGGAACCACAAGCTTTTGACAACAATTCAAGCAACGCATGTGTGGCTATATTGAAAATGAAATGCTCACCTTCTTCATGGAACTAGAAATGGAATTGGCCTTTTGCCACATTGTCCCATCAAAATGTTGTTCATCCAGCAACTCATCTTGCTTTGTTTCTCTAAAATTTTATGTGTCCACATCATAATGAGCATCACTAATTTAATATGGACATAGTTTCTACTACAGGTGTCCCAGTCATGTTGTTGAGTGCTTAATGCCTTTTTCTAACAAGGGTATTCAAGATCAATGATTTGGAAATACTCCTTGATATTTGGTGTAGAATCTGTCAATGGGTAGTATGTAAATTGTTGTAAACAAGGGAACTACTAGTTATTGATGTCCATAATTGACCAAAATTTAAACTATAAACTATTGTAAACAAATTTTATTGATGTCCATAATTGACCAAAAAGATGACAATCGTGTTCGTAAACTCCAAGACCTAGTATTCGAATTACAACAAATGGAGCTATATATCTGAAAGAAAATAGTGATGCCAGAACATGTGGGGGACTACATGAAGGGAAACTGGCTTCTGAGGTATGATGCATCTCAAAAATGTTTGAGAAATTGGTAGAATCAATTGGATCATTGAACTGTCAAGTGTATATTTCTTAAAAGTGTAATGATGAGTTGAAGTGAAGCATGTATGAAACAACCATGTCAAGGAGCACTCATGTCTATCCTTGCTTATTCTAAGGCACCCACCAATGATGAAGATGAGGCCAAGGTAGATAGTCCTCTAAGAAAAACCCATAGAATATCGGTTTTGAAGTCAATAGGGGGAGGCCCATGAGAAGCAAGGTAATGATGAGTCATTGAATCCAACATGAGGTAGAAATTAAGGTGTGGTTGACATAGAATGACAAAAAAAGGTAATGGGGAAGGAAATGAGAAGTGTACTGAAGACTTTCCTTGTTCATACAATAAATGCAAGAATCACCTAGTAGTGATTGAAAGGATTCCACTAGGAATGGTCAATTGTTGGGAACACATTTTTTAAATCACATATCAATAAACCACTAGGACAACTAGAGGTTAATATTGGGCAACACAGGATGAGTACGACTCACATAGGTACTAATAATTTGTAACATGAATCAAGGTGGAACCAAATAGTCTCATTGGGACATAAAGTTGACTCATCTTAGTTGCTCTAAACAAGAGAATCAAATGGATGTTACCAAAAACTAAAAGGATTAATATAAAATTACAAGGCCCTCCAAGTATTTTCAAAGGGGTTCCCAGAGAAAAAGGTATGATGTGTAGTACCAATAGGAGGATAAAAATGCATATACAAAATAAAATACAAGTCAATGGATCACTAGATAATCATGAAGAAATATTGTTTTCCAATGGCTAAGAAAAGAAACAAGAAATCAACTATGATGAAACCTTCATGCCATTAAACAATTTAAATTCTATTTGAATTGTGTTATCTCTTATATTACAGTTTTGATGAAAATTACACCGGATGGATGTAAAAAGACATTCACGAACTTATATGTTCAGCAAATAGAAAATCAATAAGCACCTCTCTGAAGTCGCGGCTACACCACTTGTTTGATGGAAACGTAGAGAATCAGAATCCAGATATGCGATTTTCCCAGTCTGGTCGAGCCTCAACGTTGAGCCATGAGTGCGGTCCTCCTCTACGAGCGGGGTCCTCCTCTGTCGGAAGGCTAAAAAAATATGGTCACTAGTGCCTGGGCCGAACCTGGCAGTAACCCGTTACCCAGAAAAAGAACATCGAAGAGTAAAATACTAAAACCGTAAACCTCAAGGCCCATAGGGGAAATAAGAGGTAGCAGAAGAATGTCGAAGAGTAAAACGGTAATTTGTAAACCTCCGTTCCGTCAAGGCCCAAAGGGGAAATTCAAATAAGCACGAAGATGTAAACTAGGGAATGCATTTCAGATCCCATATAATGTATACCATGTGGGAGGGCCAAAAACCTCCATGTTCTTTGGAAATCGGGCAAAGGGCAAAGGGAAGATTGTAGCTACCAAGTGCCCACTGCCCATACCACAAAATCGGGGCGAAATTAAACCATAAACCCTGATTTTACCAAATGGCAGGGTGAAAAAGCTATCAGAAATTCCCATACTTCTATAAATTTGGCTAATGGAAGCTTGTCCCTCCAAATTTCAGGGGCTAAATATAATTTTTTTTCCTCTATCCCTCCTAAAAACATGGGCTAACCTTGTACACGATTTTTCCCCTAAAATAAATTAAGGGCTAATGATATAAGTTTAAAAAAATCACTCTAATACAAAAAATTTGCCCAATAAAAAATTGGAGGCCCCTTAATTTCGCCCATGAGCGAAATTTCGCCCCTAAAATCATCTATGTCCCCAACTATTCTCCAAGGCCTTCAAATTCCTTTTTCAAAAGTCCTTCAAAGTGACCCTTTTAGATATGCATCACCAACTACCTAGGAATTGGATAAGTTCAACAAATGTGAAGGAGAGCACTAATCAAATGTTGAAATAGATCTAAAAGTTTGTCATGAGGTAATGTACCATAACATATGGATGATTGGAGTAGAGGTGAGATAACCTATTTGACATAAGGTGATACATAGCAACAATAACAATGAAGGGAACACGAACATGACTAGAAATAAAGGGCATAAGAACATGACTAGAAACATTACATCTACTACCATGACAAGGTCCTTACATTGGAGGAGGGTTCTCAATTTTCAAATAATTTGATAGAATTAAAGGCATTATTTCTAGACC
>ML778096.1:160585-178260 GCA_009831015.1 Picea engelmannii | reverse complement strand
AAAAAAAAAAAAAAAAAAAAAAAAGTTATATGAGTCCTTGAAAATATTGGAGTTAATGAACTTTTTGTGGACACTCTAAAGGCAATTGCTATTAGTTGGAGAGTAAATAAATTAAGTAAACATAGTCAAAGACAATTCAACCCGTTGCGAAGTAGATAATTAGTGGTTGGAAAGATCTAATGGATGTATGATAAAACAAAGTTGATTATTTTGTTGCAGTGAGTGTGGGTACCTCTCCAGATTCAACTTCACTAGAAGCTCTGATAATGGTCTATCTTCTCTTCCACTTAATAAGGGTGCATTTATTGCAACTCAAATAACGTCAATAGAAATATCTCAGTTCTTTGAAGGAATGGATGAGGATAGAAAACCCATGGGGTCTTCACCAGATAGACAATATATTAACAAATCCAATCATAAATGGGTTAATATATGTTTTTTATTTGGAAGATCATAAGGATTTGTTGGAGATTTGTTTCCATCTTGATGGAAATTTAAAAATAGCAGGTCCTTAAAAATACTATTTCTTTTAATAACACATTAATAAACACAAAATAAAGAGTAAAAAAGTAGGAGGCCTGAAAACCTTAACATTTTCCTATAAAACAGTCGCATCGCTCATTCTAAAACACGTGAATCTAAATCTCTCATAGCAATATGCATTTCTCAACTTGTGAGGCAAGTTGAATCAAAATATATTCAGAGATATGATTTTTTTATGTTTTTGGTTCATAGTTTTTCTTGATATTTGCATTTTTTTAATATCTTTTCCTGGTCCGCGGATCTTGACTTTTCAAATAAACTGGTTGATTCATATCCATTTCCATGCAACCTAAGATTTTACTTAATCTTTTTTATGCTTCTAGATACTATTTCCTAGAATTTCCTTAATTTATTTTGGTTTCCAAGTAGTTTACGCTAGTGTCTGATACTTAATGGACACTTGTTGTACGGAATTTTGGAAACTTATTTGCTATCGTTTCAATTTTTTCAAGTTCTGATTCTCATGGACACACAAAAGCTTACCAAGATACATGAATTTAAGAAAACTATATTAAAAAAAACACTTTTCGGAATAAATTTAAGAAAGTTATATTTTCTCAAAATATTATCACTTTTAAACCTCGATGTTGTCATTTAGATTAATCGGTCATTACCAATTAATTGAAATTTGTACTAATGACTTATTGCCTATTGTTTCCTTTTTAATAGTTTTACTCACATGCTGTGAAGATTCTATCCGACCACATCACGATAGTATATCAAAAAGCATAGTTAATTTGTTTGACCCTTGCCGAACTTAGTTTTGATTCGCAAGGTATAATGATATATGGTTTCTCATTATTCTTTTTAATGGAAGATGCAACTTATGTTACTTCAAATGTGCACTAGAGTTGCAATAGATGGACATGAGAGTTACATGAAGATCCTTTTATGAAATCTACGAAGGTCTTAGCTCTAAATGGAAAGGAGTATATCCTTCTAAAACATGTGAATGAATTCTAGTGCTGACATGAATTGCTAGATCAATTTTGAAAGAAATTAATTCTCTCAATTATAGGTGGGATTTGTTTACTTGAAAATTTGGTGTACATTTTATTTTCCAAAGAAAAATTTTCAAAGGAAAGCAATAACAAAAAAATGTATTATTTGTCATAATTTTATGCAACAATCCCTAATCCCTGATCATCTAAGTGTTGATTAAGAGCTATCTTAAATTATTGAGCTTCATAGTAATCCATTGGTCTAGTCCTCACAGTGGAATAGATTTATTCCCAAGACCATATATAACTACAAGACCACCAATTGACCCCCAATGGATATACCGGGATACCGAGATTCATGCAAATTGAAGAGACTAAACCCCCAACCGAAAATGACCAATATAATAAGAGTAGAACATATACATGCTTATGGCCCCCAAGAAACCAAAGGAAAAAACACTACCCTATGAATCTAGGGAGATGAACAAGGTAGAGACAACAACGCCAAGGTCAGCCAACTCTAAGAGTCCATACACAACAGATTCTCAATATCCAATGAAATGGAGATTCCACCCATAGAACGAAACCATAACTAAGTTCCTTCAAACAATTGTGCCATAAAAGTAGCTAGGGACAAAATGTATATCTTACCAGGCGGAGGTCGAATAAGATATATTTTCTCCAAGAAGCCTTGCTATATCCCATATCGATAACCATTATCCCACAATGACGATGATGACTCTTTTTATAAGGTACAAAGAGTGAGCAAAAATTCAGTTCATGCATGTGATGCAAGGATTCATGGAAAATTTCAAACTACGCACCTCATATGCAATCCGAGGAATTCAATATAGTGACATATCTTGCATTAATGAGACATTGCGTGCCTCCATTTGAATGATGATGGATTTAGGAATTAATTGGAAGTATAACTCCTCTTGTTTCCTAAGCATTCCCATGTTTAAAGAAGTGTCTCTTTTTTCTAGTGCATTCACTTGGTGGTTATGTTTCTAGAAAACCTGATAAAACAATATTTTTTGGAAACTTTGACTTCTTTCTGAGAGTGAGAAATAATGGAAGCTATATTTTTGTTAGAATATGGTGCTTGTGAGAGAACCAACATGATATTGTGCTTGAGTCACCAATTAAAATCAAACTCTTGAGACCTAGGTCAATTGCTAAGAAAAGAATCTACAGGAGTGCATAAGTCTCAGTGTGATTGTTCATAGATTCTCCTAACCCCCAAGTGAATCTTTCTTCAAGTTTTCTTCCAATATATAGAATGGTACTCCCCCCCCCCTCGTGGTTTCCATCCCTTTCCTTGGCCCACTTCCAAATACTATTATACAATCACTTTCTACATTGTTTTGTAAAATTCAATGAGGAGACTATTTGGACTTGGTGACTTTTCATTCTTCATCACCCTCATGGTAGTCTCTAATTCCTCCAACTATAAATATCTAGAATGATATTTAAAATTTCCCCACATTTTGTGTGATTCCCAACTTTACGAGGTTCTTGGCAGTTCCCCATAATTGTTTAATACCCAAAGTTGAAAAAATGTACAAAAAATGGTCTTTAAAGATTCCTTGGATTTGTTTCTCATATCTAGTTAAGGTTCTTTGTAGATATTTAAGAGATAAAATCCTTTATCAATTGTGTTTTATATTTAATAAATAAAATAAAAAAATTCGGTGCATGGCCATCCTTAATCCATTTCCTTGTGTCCCTTGATTTTAGCATTGCCATCCATTCCAAAAATAAATGAAGAAGGAAAGTTGATTCTTGGACTAGAAAATTTTGTATATAATCGTTCTATTTCTTTTTAGAATAGAACCATTATGGAGTATGTAATCAAGTGTAAGAATATACTTCCAGAAGAAGCTACATGGAAAGATGAAAAATTCATGAAGAAACACCTTCAATTACAAGTTTTGAGGACAAATATTTTTTAAAGAATAGAGATTCATTCATTAGTATATTAGTTAATATTAGGTTGGTCTCGAGTGTAGGAAACATCATGCCCACTTTATCTCCTATTTATAATAAAGGAGATTCATTTGAATAAGCATCTTGTCACATTTGATATATTGTAAGTGGTTGATCCCTTGAAGAGACTAATTATTGATTAATTATCTATCATTCTCAAGGTGTGGACTTCTAATTTTAAGCTATATGGGGTATTTGTTACATAAAAGTCCAATAGTTGGTTGCATAATTTATCTAGTCGATAAATAGATATTAATTTCCTACATATTATAATTTGAGTGTACCAATAAAACATAGCTAACTATGAAGATTTCATTCAAGTATTTTAAAAGTTGTATATTTGAATTTTAAGTGAATATAATGTTTTGGTGACTTAGAAATTATAGCGGGGAAAGTTAAAAATTCAATCCATTGGCATTTTCTCCTTTTAAAGAGTTACTAGCATGAGGTATGAAATTTGATTAATAACTTTAAGGAGTTTAATATTAATTCCCATTCCTCGAATCCATAATGCATAAGTATATGCTTTAGTTAATGGTACTTCTCACTTGGGTCCTTTAGACGACATTATTGGTGATAAATTATCTCTTGAATTAATTTCCAGGCCTTTTGATCGAGACAACGTTACAAATTAAATAATTTGCAATGATGATCAACAAACTATGGACTTCCTAACTAGTGAAGGAGATTTCTAAGATGTTTTCATAGATGATGAAGAACATTTTAAAGCATTGGAAACTCCTCAAAGTGGAGTGAAATATCTAAAATCCAACATGTCATTCCCAAGGATGTGGTTGTGAGGAAATATACTTCGATGCTTAACCTAATAGAAAACAAGACATATTTAAGTTAGAAAATAAATGACAAAGAAATCACATTGTTCACAAAGATTTTATCCTAGAAACCCAAATGAGAAAACTAGCATTCCTTTAGCATATTTCTCTCTTGTTGTCTTATTCATTCATAATAAAAGGTTACATGTATAACCTTGGTCCGCACCTAAGAAAAAATGGACATCATACCTTCTTATTTTCACAAGAACAACCCTACAACCAATTCGGATTACATGTACATGACCAACAACCTATAATAGATTGATCTAAGTATTAGCATAAAGATCAACTACTACATCCAACGTAATACAATTACAACATTCCTTATTTATAGTCTTTACACTAGGAAAAACCCTAAAGAATGGTCTCTAAAAAAAGGTTATAGATCCACACATATCTTTGACTACAAATATCTCAAATCTTGTGATTATGTTACAATCAACTGCCAGTCGGATTACCAATCGACTTCCATTCAGTATTCAATTGGTTTCCACATGATCTCTTGTTGTCCTCTTCTCGGATGACCTATTGAGTTGTTTTCAATCACTTTAACTTCAACGTTTCCTGGTTGATCACTTCGACCTTCAAATTTCACTCCCAGTATATTGAACTTGACTATAATTTCACTTGAAAGAATGCAACAACCCAACATTCTTCCATGTGTTGTCTTCTTTGCTGAAACAGGAGAACATGAACGTTTGTTCACAAACCCAGGGAAATAATGTCCATTTCGTCTATGCACCAAGAGAACTTCATAGAACTCATAGACTTGGTCAAAAAGTTTATTATGTTTTCCAATGTGTCTACTTTCTCCAGTGGTACGTTGTCCATTTACACCATGTCTGTTACGAAATGGTATTGCACATCAATATGCTTTGTCTTGGAATGATAAGTTGGGTTATTTTCGAAGAATATTTCACTTTGAATTTTTCAATTAATATTCATATATTTCTACTCAAAATCGATCCCTAAACATATTAGTTGCATCCATACTATTTCTTTGCTTCCATGAGTGGCTTCCATGTATTCAAATTTTGTCGTTAACAAGGTTACGACTACCTGTCGCTTACTCATCCAACTGATTTCTCCATTGGAAATTTTGAACACATGTCCACTGGTCGACCTTCATTGATCCATATCTCTATCCCATTTGGCGTTGAAAAATCCATGTGCATATAATATAATGTCAACTCCATGTTTCCCTTGGTAGCATATAGCATAATATTGTTTCCACATAAATACTTTAATACACTCTTGACAACTATCTAGTGCTCTTTTCCATATGTCTACATGTATATGCTCAACACTCCCACTATATGGAAAATGTTTGGTTGAGAGCATACCATTGCATACATTAGAATACCAACAACACTTTCATAGGGAACTTGTGACATGTCCTCTATTTATTCCCATGTCTTCGAACACTATTTAGCAGTTATCCTTACTCCCACGGGAATTGGCACCATTAAATCTTTTCAATCCTACATGTTGAAACACTTCGAGATTATTTCAATATATTTCCTTTGGTTCAATGAAATATTTCTATTGCTTGATCTCTCTCTATCTCCATTCACAAAATGAATTTTGTTGCACTGAGATCCTTCATGTCGAACTTGGAGGATAGTTGATTCTTCATATCCTTTATTTGATCCATGTTGTTTTCGATCAACAACATGTCGTCGACATTCAATGCTACATATATGAAATTCCTACCTTCTTCCTTGGAACATACAGATTGATCAACTTTGCTTCTCAAAAATCCCAAACTAAGGATGTATTTGTCAAAATTTTGTTACCACATCCTTGGTGATTTATTTAGACCATAAAGCGATCTCTTCAACTTGCACACTAGATACATTCTTACCCTTTAATGCAAATCCTTTAGGTTGTTTCATGTAGATTTCTTCTTCCAGCTCCACATGTAGGAACAATGTATTTACTTCCATTTTTTATATTTCTAGATCAAATGATGCAGCTCAAGACATTAGTACTCTAATGGAAATTATTTTT
Organism: Picea engelmannii; assembly: GCA_009831015.1. NCBI lineage: Eukaryota > Viridiplantae > Streptophyta > Pinopsida > Pinales > Pinaceae > Picea > Picea engelmannii. The sequence continues at coordinate 171,944 of ML778096.1, read as the reverse complement.
GAAACAGGGGAAAAAATATCACCGAAATCGAATCCTTTGGATTGGGAATATCCTTTCGCTACCATTCTAGCTTTGAATTTATCGAATTGACCTGTTGAATTCATCTTGTTCTTGAATACCCACTTGCTACCAACGATATTTATTTCACTAGGTAATTTGAATAAATCAAACGTCTCATTATTGTGCAAGGATTCCATCTCTTCAACCATGGAGTCCTTCCATAGTCTACCCTTTGTTGAGTTGATTGCCTCCCTGACCGACTTGGGCTCCTGATTAGTGGTAGTTAACAAAATTTTAGAATGGGATTCAGGTGGACTATATATTTTGGTTGGTTTTCTTACTCATTCATACCTCCTTAGAACTAGGGTCAATTGTTCCACATCCTCATTTGATTCAGTGGACTCATCTGAATCATCTTCTTCATTCCTCAATTCAAATCTCACCTTCTCTGCATTTTTCTTTGTTTGAACCACTTCAGACTCAAAATTCCCTCCAACTTCATTGAACATGACATATCTAATGTACACTATTCTCCTCGATTTAGGATCCTAGAGATTCTATCCTTTAATTCCTTATTTGTATCCAATGAAAATACCTATTTTCCTTGGGACCATGCACAAATGAATCACAACCAAATACTTTGATATGTGAAAAAGAAGGCGTCTTACCAAACCTTTCCTCATGTGAAGTCCAATCGACTAGCATCGATGGCAGAGCCATATTCACCAAATAATTTGTAGTGTTGACTGCCTCTGTGTAGAATTCTTTTGCGATCCCAACACCACTAAACATGATCCTTTCCTAGTCCATCAATGTTCTATTCATTCATTTGGAAAATCCATTTTCTCCATGGGGTATACAGTGTGTTATTTTGGCTTGTTATTCCATAGTACTTGTAGAACTGCTCAAAATCCTTTCCACATAATTCACAACCATTGTTATTAGTTCTCGACACCTTGATCTTCTTATATGTGTAGTTTTACATAAGATATTTAAACTCTTTGAATTTCTCAAAAACCCATGATTTCTTCCTCAATAAATATATTCATTTCTTTCTGGAAAAATCATCTATGAAGGAGACATAATACATGGATCCACTAAGTGAAGGCACTGTTACAGGTAAAACACATCACTATGAACCAATTATAAAATCCCCATTTCCCTTGTCGCTCAATATGGGAATCTCACTCGATTTTGTTTCCCATATATGTAATGTTCACAAAAATCAACTTCTTAATTACATTCAAGAAAACCTTTGACCATACATTTATTCTGCATAGATCAAAGTCTTTTTTCTCTAATGTGTCCCATCCTCTCATTCCATAATATGGTCGGGTCAACATGATGAGAACTTGTCGAGTCAGTTTTAATTGACTCATCCCAAGATTAGTCGAGTTGAGTCAACTTCATGAATAGTGATTTTTTTGCATCCAATCAAGTCGACATTCCCTAAAAACTTGTATAGGGTTTCAATCCAAACTCCTTTCATTCAGACCATCACACCCCTTACCATTTTGCATGTATCCTTCTGAAATAGAGTATGAACTCTTGCATCACTTATCTTGCTGACATATATCAGTTTTCTTTCCAATAATGGAATATGTAGCACACCTAGAAGGGTTCGTGTCATGGGATTAGCAAGCTTGATTTGGGTGGTGGAAACACCCAATGCTTGTAGTCACCATGTGGCACCAACATATTTCATTCGACAACAAAACCAAACTGAAATACTCAACATCGGATACACCTTCACTTAAGTTTTGTTCATTACTTAGTTATGTCTGTGCTTTTCTTATACTTAGATTATTTCAAAAGTAAGGAAACACCATTCATGAATGAAGAAATGAAACATATGTGTGGGCATCCAAACTAGCCTAAAACCCAAAATATTCTTCACACAAAATGGAAAAATAATGTGTCAAGCTATAACTCATTCCACACAAAGAAATATTACATAAAGGAGCTTCCTCTCATTACAAGAACCTATTGTGAAAAATATAAAACACAACTTTGGTGAGTTGCCTTCATGTTCTCTTCCTTCATCGGTACAGAAGAAAAAATCTCATACTTCATCTCTGCATTTATTACAGATCTCCCAAGCGTGCATGTCCCCTTATCAGTCCAGACTTTTCCTTTTCCTCAGATCGGTGCGACCTCCCTTTCGCAGCCTCAGTTTTTTTTTTCCAACAAATCCCTTCAAGAAATACTTTCATAGACCTATTCAGTTCTACCTCCCCAAGGCAGCCCAAGCTACCCTCCAGGGTCTAGTTGGCTCCTTGGGGAGAAACTCACTCCTCCTTGTCTTTTGTCGCAGAACTCCCAATATGCAATTATGAAAGACTGTATTCTTTCCAACCTTGGACGAATTTCCAAATGCATAGCTCAGTTTCTCCTTTGTCACCAAGCCAATGCGACCCTTTTGGTCATTTTTTCCAATGATAATTGTTGAGCTCACTTGCCATATGGCACACTCCCCTTGCTTGGGCACACTCCTGTAACACCCTTGTTTTCCCTAGATTGTTAATATAATTATTTTATTACTAACATATTATGGATAGGTTTTTTATGTGTGGATTTTGAAAACTGACGAACCTTTGTTAAGAAGGTAATGCAAATGTGCTCTGCTATTAAATAAAAATGGAAATCATTGAAAAAATACAAAAGGTGTTTCCAATGAATATTATGATGCATGAGAGGGGATAGTGAGGGGAACTAGTAATGGTTGAGATCACCCCTGCTAGACTAGTACTCTGATGGATTTTTTTGGAAATTTGGTTGTCATTGATGTCAATCCTTTGATATTGATATTGGAGATTGATGTCACGCCTTAAATATTGATTGAAACCCTTGAAGCAAGTACAGTAGTGAATTCTGGTAGCCCCAGAGATGTGGTTAAGGAACCTAAAGTTTATTAAAGAATATGGAAAATAAGGACAGTGTAATTGAAGGGAAGAGTACCATAGATGGATAGTACATGTCATGCCATTTCTAGTGATATGTGGTACATCACGTGGTTCCTCACAGTTGAGGAGATATGGATTTCTGAAGTTGGAGGACCCTTAAGAATATTCCATAAAACCCTAGAAGGTCAACAAGAAGTCAATTATTCTAGAAGAAACTAGAAATTCACCAAGACGTTTGATAGTCAAAGTGGTTGCAACTGGGATTTAATTATGGGTAAAATTGTTGTAACAAAAAAATAATTAAAAAAAATTAGTTGCAACCAGAAATTATGAGTTTACTAACTATGGGTAAAGTAGTTGCAACAAGAAGTGGATTAGAGATAAAACAAGGAAGATGGGTAAAACAGTTACAAGATGTCCCCTAAAGGAAGCCACTTGGGAAGTATAAATAAGAGATCAAGAGACTCCCATCAGCACCTATTGAGCACATTGAATATATATCTTGTGAAATGTTATTGACAGGTACTCATTGATATATCTGAGGTAGCGCAAGTATGACATAGCGAAGGAAGAGTGATGACAAAATATTGTGACTATAGATAAGAGCGATGGTTTCGTGAAAAACCCTAATTAGGGTCATCCCTATGGGTCAGACAGTAAACTTCCCGTAAGGCATCCCCACGGGTTTGCTATATATTGTCACGCAAGTAGCTACGAGACAACCAACTTTTTTTTGTGAGGCACTATCAGATCTTAAGTATGAGGTGTCGTTCTGGCTACAGAAGTTGAGGAGAGGCTACAAAAAAGGTTGACATTGTTCAGGTACAAAAGGGTTATCTACAAAAGTAAAAGGTATATTGTTTGTATGCTTGAGGCTTGTATCATGGAAGTTATTGCACATTCTTAAGGAATGTATTGGAGGATTTGTGGTTGAGATCCTTCTATTGGTGATATTGGTACATGTTTGAGACACATCCCTAGCATTTGGTTTATGGTTTTTATGGTTCTTTGTTAGAAGCACATATTGGGATATATTTGAGGCATATGATTTTGAATGTTTGAGGTATGGTCTTGTGAGATTGGGAATTTTTCTAGAGGTACTATTGGTCATATGGTACTTGTTGTAATGAATTTTCTGAGGAATATCTGTTGAAGTACATTGCTAGTACACTAAGTCTGGTTTCATTTGCATATGTTGTGGTGCATTGTGAGAAAAATTGTTTGTGTTATTGGTATATGATTGGCTTATGATTGGTGCATGCTTGAGGCTAAATAATAGTGAGGATTTGGAACATGTTTTGATGTAAGGGTTTATGGTATTCAATTTATGAATAGTGTGATGTACTACTAGAGGCATTTTGTTGGTTATCTTAGTGAATTTTTTGGTAAATGGTTGAAGTACATGTTGGGTACATAGATGAGACATGTAGTTGATGAGTTGGCACATACATGAGGTACATGGTATGGTGATCTTGGTACATCTTGATGAGGAATATCTTGGTTTGTTTTTTCTACATGCTTGGTACAAAGTTAGAGGCACTTGTTGGTAATCTTGTTGGAGATATTTGTAGTGATCTTGGCACATGGTTTATGGAGTATGTGGTGTTGTTCAAGAGTCTGTACCTAAGTCTTAGAGGTACAGTGTCTAAGCATCCAAAAGTGAGTAAAGGGTAAAGAAGGAAGAAATGTCAACCCTCGACAGGGGAAGCAAGGGTTGATTTCTAGGTTTTTGTTGTCTAGCTTCAAACTATTCCTGGATGTTTATGTCCCTTTCAATCGCAACCCATGAACGTTCAAGTTCCACCCAGGTAGTGGTTGTTTTAATAATAGTATCAAAAAGGTTCAAGGCAATATGCGTTTGGTCTGATAATCCAAGTTCGATGTTAGGTTGTCTTGTCACAGGGACAGTCATAGAGGAACAAAAAAATAAGACAAATTTCGAGGTTTTGAGATGTTGTCTCGATTTCGGTCGTATAATGGAGAGTTTATAGCTCCTATAGTGAAGACAGGGTGAAAACCAAAGTCCCTTTCTTGTAACTGAGTTATATTTTGATAAATATGTATGAGGTATAAGAAAACATTTAGCTGTCTATTATGTGAAGCTCCTATCAAGGGAGAATCTCACTTCTAAACAGAAGAAGAAAAAGATAAAGAAATAATTTGATGAATCATAAAATATATATAGAAATCTAAAATGTTCATTGGTCTTGTACCTGCTGATAGCCGATACAGAGGAAAAATGGTAAAAATATAGAAAACTAAAATTGATTCACTACAGTAGAAGTTTTACGAAGCTATAGAGAAACATTCATCAGATACATATATGAAATGAAATTGAATATGAAATACAAGGAAACAAACTCATAACACAGTCGTGACATAATTGAGAATCTTTGGATTTGTTTTATATTGATTCTTAAGGTAAAAAACCTCTATTACAATCTATCCAAAAAGTCCAGCCCTTTATTCTTCTTTCTACCATATATTTATACAGATTTACATATGATGGAATCTCAATCATTCCAGGGTCTTCAGTTGCAACAAGAAGAAGATCAATCATTTCATTTTTTATCTCTATCTTTATTTGGTACCAGAACCCTGTCCCCTCGCCTGCTCGGTATAGGTGACACATCTTTCCACCAATCGAGATATAAACCTGGAAGGTTTCGCTTGGCAATTGGATTCAAAAGTATAACAATCCTTTACCAATTGTGGCAACCTTTCTTCCATCTGTCGACCTTGGGTGCCAACAGCGCATGACTGTACACTTAGCTTAATCATCCTTTTGTCTATTTGAACTATGTCTACCTATGTTATTTGTGAGATTTCGGCCGAATCTTTTCCTTCATCCTCATTTATATTGAGTAACAATTTTTCTATATTCATTTGGCCTAGTGTCTCGGCATTGCTTTCACCATCGACGCCCAACAGACTATCATCTATGGCACCGAAAACCTATTCACAGGATTTCCTTAACTTCTTGGCTTTTTGTTTGCCTTCCAATATGCAGCGCTCCCATTCTTTTAGTAAAATATTGCCCCGAGTTTGTTTCGGGATGGAAAACCTGGAACTACTTCCCGTTTCCCCTTTTGTTGTGGCTATTACAGCCTCTTGGAATGCAACCCAAGCCGCCACAGCTTCCCTTTCTCTGAGAGACAGATTTTATGATACTTGGTCAATAAGTAAGAGATTGTTCCGAACAATCTCCACCTTAGCGAGTAAGCTTCGCAGGGCTACAAAAATTCTACTCCGAATTTCCATAGCTTGGGATTGGAATATCCCGATATTGAGAGCTTGGCTTTCAACAAATTCTAACCTGGATTGTAGTTGTTCTATCCCATCTCTTTGCTGGCCCACCTGGATTTGGTTGGTCTTAACCACTAGCTCTACTTGTTCGAAATCATCTTTGAGCTGTTTGATTTCTCTTTTATCAGCTATCCTTGCCTGTTCTATTCCTGTATTCGCCTGATTTTTGGCAGCTTCCTCCGCTATGGCTAATTTAGCTTCCAACGTTTTGATTAGGCAATTCTTTCGCTTCAGCTGATTTTTTAACACACCGACTGAGTATTGGTTTTCCGTAACAAACGCTCACAATGTTCCTGTTATTTCAGTTGTGAACTCTTATTTCTTCATATCTTTCTTGTCAGTCAACACCTTAAATTTCTTGGTCACTGATCCACAACTTTTCTCTTTTTATCAAAAAATAATTCATTTGGAGGAAGCTCATCCATAGTTATAGATCTTAATTCTTCGCCGAAAATCCAACCCGTGTCTGTGGCCCCTTTAGTGGATTGTAGGGGGGTAATGGAGGCGATGGGGTTTCTGACCTGCTTCGATGATTGGCCCTGGGTGACAACTGGGGTCAGATTTTTTGGTGGATTGGGAGTCCTTACCTCTTGTTTCAGAAGCTCAGTTTGTTCTTCCTTGTCCAGATGTTTTTCTCGGCCGAGTGTCGAGTCTTTGGAACCTTCGACTTCTGTTTGTTGCACCTCTACTGCTATTTGATTCTCACCCCGTAATACCGGGGGAAGGCAACTCCACCAATGTTATTGGAATTTTAACACATTGACCCTCTCTTCGGGTGACAGGGATTGTATCCGAGCCAAAACCTCGGCATAAGATCTCGTGCCTCAAAAAATGTCATCTTGGGGTGAATTTTCATGCTCGAATCTTTGAAGTCCACCACTCGCTAAGTGATTACTCATGACCTTGTGTGCATTGTGCTTCTTAAATTCGATATGAACCAATTTAATGTCTTCCAGGGCTGCTACCTCAGCCTTTGCATGCCTGAAATCTAACAAAGAATAAGAATTTAAATGAATAGGGAACGATGTCCATACCTTCTTCGAATACCCTTTAAGTTCCTTACTTACGCCACTGAGTATTATTTTCCTGGTGATCTCATGACAAGCCAGCCTATCGGGTATGAATAATGGTAAGGCATCCGAAGGAACAAAAGCATCGAAGACCCTGAGATATGAAAACTCTACTTCCACAAACCAGTCAGCTATACTACTCAGATTTACCGCGATCTTGTCTGAGATCTTGGGTGGTGGGTGATAGAAGATAGTAACATACAACTATACCATTACCTAGTTAAAAATTTCATACACGAAATCTGAAGCTTTGTCCTCCCAAAGATTTGAATGTTAGACGTGGATGGGCTCAGCCTCCGATGGAGTCCAACTCTAGCTCATTAAGGGAAAAGGTGTTACGAAACACACTGCATCCATGATATACGTGGACATAAAGAATGAATCGGTTTTCCCGCTTGCCCTCTATGCTCGATATTCTGTAAACCGACTGGTCAAACTATCAAACAATAGTTTAGCCCACTCGAAAGAACAACCTTCAACAAATGTATGTATTAGAGGCATCCACTGGAGGAAGAAATGCATGGTGTCCTCTCTTCCATATAATCTGCAGGTCATCATAGCTATATATTTGAACTGTGGTTCCAAAGAAGATATGGAATAAACACATTTACTGTCCGCCCTAAATTTCACAGGGTGCGAAACACAATCCTTGATTAAATCAGATAGACTCTTGTCATATTGCACACATTCCTTCTGTTTAAAATTCTCTAGAAACTCTGCATTGTATGTGAAGTTTGATGCGGTTGGCAACTTGTACATAGCCTATAATTGTTTTGGTCTGAAAGTCCCAATGGTGACCCTCTACTCATTGAAGATGGTTCTGGTTGGTACATCCACATGGTCTAATGCCCACCGGACCATATCGTAGTAAGGAAGCAGACGTGGCCTGGCCGCTACTTTATGCATTTCAACCTAGACAACGATCTTATATTTGGTATCCAGGTCATCCTTCTCATTGTCACTGGAATCATCCGAACAGTCTACCAATTCGGACTGCAAGACCTCAGAAATATATGACCATGTCCTGACAGAGTTGAAACTTCGAGGTGAAGTATCAGAAACGTTGTCCGAACCTTGTTCTGAAATCTCAACACTTGCTTTAGACACTTTTCGTGGGGCCATGCCGGGGGATTCTGATTTAGCTATTCTGCGAAAAAAATATGTATACATACATAAATCAGTTTGATGGGGAAAGTTTTCTCTACGTAGAATAGAAATGATTTTTGTGACAACAAATAAAAAGATTTATATCTTCGACCATTTAAAACTTGGTCGTCCTTAGGAACAAAACAATCAAATCATTCTTAAATGTAGATTTAGTAATAAAAATCATATCCTTACTTGTCGCTTCACTTCATTTCCATTTAATGTCATAAATTTTGATGATTCGTAATGCAAGTTGGCGCAAGGAAAATTTGAAATTTCCTCGTAGACTGTGCATATAACTTTTCGTATTAAAACATTGATTATGCTGGCTTAGCTTAATTAATTAGGCTTTCTTAAACTTTAAACAATTTTTTAGCATTCGCCTTATCAAGAGTTTTCACTCTAACCCTTCGAGCCTCTAAAACCCGAGATTGTGATGATTAGATTTAGTTAAACAAGATCGTAACTAGGATTAAATGTTTAGTTAATCATGTTTTTATTTATATCGCAACTCGGGACTTCGAACGTATAGCTTCTAGGAGGAGCGTGTGCTGATTCGCAAAATCGCGAGATTGCAATGATTAGCTTTAGTTAAACAAGATCGTAACCAGGATTAAATGTTTAATTAATCATGTTTTTATTTATATCACGACTACGCGACTCGGGACTTCTAAGGCATAGCTTCTGGGAGGAGCGTGTGTCGATTCACGAAATTGCGAGATTGCGATGATTAGCTTTAGTTAAACAAGATCGTAACCAGGATTAAATGTTTAATTAATCATGTTTTTATTTATATCACGACTTCGCAACTTGGGGCTTTGAAGGTATATCTTTTGAGGGAAAAACATGCCGAGTTGCGAATTCCCGACAGAGCTTAACCATGGCTAAAATTTTTACCTTTAACATTAACCCGGGTTACTAAAACAAGAGTCTCGTGGTTTCGGCTATCGAAGCTACGACGATGAGGCTTTTGTAGTGAGAAAATGTCGAGACGTGAAATCCCGACGGTGCCTGACTGTGATTTAGAAAAAATTTACTCTCGGTACTGACCTGGGTAAACTTTTAAGACTATTTCGTTGTTTCTCTCCTTGGGGCTTGTAAACTATGTGATTTATAACTCCCGACATGCAACATCCCGAGGTATAAAAGTGGAGATTCGTTTAAACGATTAAAAAATAAATCTTTCCTTAAGAGTATGACAACCATCGCTGCTTGCGTGATCATACTTCTGAGATTTTGGGGAAAATAAAGGAAAAGATAAAAACCATCTTTCAACTTCAAGAATTAAGAAATAAAATTTAAAAAGGCTAAAAAACAAAGGCGGCTCCAACATAGGCTCCAAATAGGGATCCCATTTTCCTACAAGATGGGAAGAACAGTAGACCGCATGCCTGTATTGGGTAAATGGAGTCAATGGATTTAATCCAGCGAAAATGTTCCTAGGAAAAGGATACAGAGGGGGAAAGAGACTTCATCTTTTACTTGTGAAAAGATTTTCAAAACTCAGATACTTTTTAAACTTAGTTGTAGTCCCTTTCATGACTTTCTCCTTCTCGTTACTGAATTTAGGTCTGCATTAAGACAATCAAAACAGTTATAGGAGACCCAACAAATCTTGTGGCTATTGGCTTGCATCAAAAGAAACAAATTATATGTTTTTAATCAGGAAGCCCTGTCCGAACTTAGGATGTAGATCGGGTTTTGAAAAAATTGGTTACAAGAGCAGAGTGATATTCACGTATAACAACCTTACAAATATCTCAGATATTGCTTCACTACCAGCGAGCCTATTTAGTACCCCGGTGAAGTTATCTCACCCTTTTTACTGAATTTTCTTTCACCACTTCCAAATATATTTATGCATTCAATGCTGAGACGAGGGCAATCATTTTTTAATTTCCTTTTGTCATCTTTTGGACTAGATGGGGGCAATCATTTCTGAATTTCCTTTTACCATCTGTCTTATAATTTGATTTTTTAGAGCGCGAAGTGGGGGCAATCAGTTTGTATGAGGGTTGATATCTGTGTAATATTTTGCATTATAGGTCTGTCAACTTACTTTGATTACTCGGTACCAACCTTCCCTTAACTTTCACAACACCTTCGTTTGCAGAGAAAAAAGGGAAAAAATAATTTTTGGGGTTTTCTATTTGAGCAAGCCTCAATCCTTTGAAACTATTGAAAAACCTAGAATAGTCAGGATCAACCTAAGCATAAATTTGTTTAGTAAGGGACTGAGGAGTTGTGAAGACCAACTTAATTTTCATAATCTACTTTGAATCTTTCAAGGTTAAAACGTAATCTCTTCTCCCTATGCATGTGAAACTGGAAAGATGCTTGGATTTTCAAAAAGGTAAATCCGAAAACAGAAAAGGGTGACAGATAGAGATTTGTAAACTAAAAAATAGGTCAAAAATTAAAAATGACTCTTGAAAAAAAAAATCGGAGATGCTTTACTTTGTGCGACTCATTTATTTCATCTAATTCTTTCGTAAACGCTTAACCATGGAAATGTTCTTTTATTTATTAGTTCAGATGATATTGCCATATCTTGTGAGGTTATCTTGGTTTCCTTTGAGAGCCCTTCAAGACAAGTCTTTTAGGAATTCTTACCTTTACCTTACTGTTTCATTTTCCTTCCAAAATATCGAAAATCTTTTCTATCACCTGTTTAAGCCAATTTATTTTCCGATAAAAATTTTTATGTTTACTCCTTCCGCTCATTTTGTTTACAGCCAGGATCCTGAAAAAGGGCAATATGAAAGGTATCAAGGTTTTCTTTTTTAAGGTGTCGACTGTAAAAAATTATGCATCTTTAATTCTACAAAAAAAATTGACCAAGCTTACTCGTATTGAAAATAAACTTACCTACAAAAATTTATGAAAGAAAAAGAAAAAGAAAATATCATACGTAATGAAATATTGTATATGCAT
>ML778096.1:146221-160444 GCA_009831015.1 Picea engelmannii | reverse complement strand
TTGGCGACTTCTTATTTCATATAATACTTCAGATAACGCCCGTTGACAGGGGCGTTGAGGATTTCACCGTCTAGATTTTCTAATAGGAAATAATTTTTTCCTTCGAGAGCTAAGACTCTAAATGGACCATACCAGAGGTGATTGGATTTACCTTGTTTTGTTGTTTCTTCCCTCCTTGCATCCCACCTTAATACTAAATCACCTGGGAGGAAATCTCTGTCCTTTGCCTTACGATCGAATAATTTTTTCATGTCATCTTGGTACTTCTGCAACCTTTCATCTACTTCGACCCTATGCTTTTGAACCTCAATTAGTTGATTTATCCTTCTGGTGACATGATTAGGTTCTTCTTTCTGATCTTTCCATAATTTCATCACAGGGAGAACTAGATTTATAGGTAACACTACATCTGTCCCATATACCATCTGAAAAGGGGAAGAGTCGATAGACTTTTTAGTGCCTATGCGATTCGCCCACAAGGCGTATTTTAAATGCACATGCCAAGACTTTTTGTTTTCATCCAACACTTTCTTAATTATGTTGATCAGGCTCTTGTTAGACGACTCGACCAGTCCATTTCCTTGGGGGTAATAAGCTATGGAATGGCTAAGAACGATATTATAATTTTGGCAGAAACTAATCATAGCCATAGATTTGAAATCCTGGGCATTATCTGTGACTATATTTAGGGGGCAGCCAAATCTAGAAAAAATATTGTCTTCTAAGAAATCCATTACCACCGAGTCAGTTGCCCTTTTGGTTGGAATAGATTCCACCCATTTAGTGAAGTAATCTGTGGAAGTTAATATCCACTTGTGTTGGGCGCTAGAATGGGAATTAATCTCGCCTATAAAATCTAGCCCCCATTGTTGAAAAGGGTCTTTAGTTTTGACTGGAACTAAAGGTAGTGTCGGGAGTTTATGCTTGCCTACAAATAGTTGACAAGGGTTACAGGCTCGGACCTTGGCGTTAACGTCAGAGAAAAGTTTTGGCTAGTAATACCAAGCCCTCAGAATTTTATAAGTTGTGGCCCTCCAAGCGTGATGTCCCCCACACATTCCTTCATGAAATTCACTTATAACCCCCTCTGTTTCCGATTCGACTAAGAAAACTAACAAGAAACCGAGTGGGTCTTTCCAATATAGTTGATTCTCAACAATACAATACTTAACCACATGAAGCTTTAAAGTCCTGCCTTTTGATGGTGATAGTTCACTCCGACATTTTAGAGTCAGCGGGTAGGATACTATGTTTATGTACCAGTTTGATGATACAAAATTCTCTTCGATCCTAATTGGGTTTGTTTGATCCTCAAGCTCGTTTACATATATGCCTTCTTCACATTCTTGCAGGCAATTTATACCTAGAACTCTGAAATTCGATTCAACCAAAATTTTGGCTAGGCCTTGTCCCTTTACCAGTTTAGTAGGTTTGATTTCTAGGTCAAATTCTTGAATCTTGGAAAGCCATCGTCCTCTTTTCCCATCGCTGTCTAGTTGTACCAAAATATCTTTGACAGAACTGGTAGGTACATACACAACTATCTTGGAGTGTAATACATATGTTCTAAATGCCTTTAGTGCTTTTACCATGTCGTACGCTTTCTTTTCTATTATATCATATTTAAGTTCTGCATCTCTAAGGCTCTTTCTAAAAAAGGTGATCAATTGCTCGAAACCTTTTTCGTTCTTTTGGAGGAGCACTGCAGCAAGTGTGTGTTCGGAGTAAAATGAGAAAATAAGAAATTCTTTTAGGTAATCGGGGCTTGCCAACACAAGTGCCTCGCTTATGACTTTCTTAATATGTGAGAACAATGATTTGGCCTATGTTTTCCACTTTAATTTGTTGTTCTTTTTCAGCATACCTGTGATCAATTTTACAATTTCAGCGAAATTTGGGATAAATCTTCGTAAAAAAAATATTTTTCCTAAGATTGAATTTCTTTTACATTTCTAGGAATATTTATAGTGTCTATCGCTTCAACCCTCTTAGGATCAATCTTAATTCCATCCCTAGATACAATATGACCCAAAATTTTACCTTCTTGCATGGCAAAGTGTGATTTCTTGGGATTTAAGGACAGACAAAACCTACGACATTTTTCGAATGTTTGTTTAAGATGTATCAAATGCTCTTCGTCATATTTAGAGAAAACCGTCAAATCATCGAGATAGATGACTACAAACTTATCCCTCTCACCGATGAAAGCGATGTCCATAGCGTGTTGGAACGTGGCTCCTGCATTCATCAAACTGAAAGGCATTTTATCATACATGAATGTACCACAAGGGGTAGTGAAAGCTATATTTTCTTTATCTTATTCATTCATGGCAATTTGATTATATCCAGAGAAACCGTCAATCATAGACATTCTATTTGCTCCAACTACCTTTTCTAGCACGTGATCCATTTTAGGCAGTGGATAGTTGTCCTTAAGAGAGGACTTATTTAGATTTCTGAAATCCACACACAGTCTAATTTCCCCACTCTTCTTTCTGACCGGGACCAGGTTTGCTACCCAGTCAGAATATCTCAAAGGTACTATCATTTTCGCATCTAAAAGCTTCTTAAATTCTCTTTCGACCACAAGCAATAAAATGGGGTTGATCTGCCTAATATTTTGTCTAAAAGGTTTGACCCTAGGCTTTAGAGGTATCTTGTGATCGATTATAATATTGTCGTATGTTCTTAGCTCATCATAAGACCAGGTGAAAACATATTTATATTGTCTGAGTAGGTCCTCATACTTGCTTTTTATTTCAGGAGGGAGGGGTTTAGATATTTTTACCATCTTGGATTCTTCTTTGGTTCCTATGTCACAGTCTTCAAATTCTTCTGGTTGGGGCTGTAAGGTGGATTTTACATGCATGTCATTTTGATCAAACAGTCTTTCGAGAGGGATCAGTTCTTTCCGAATCTGGTTATTTTTTAGGGCCAACCTGTGATGATTTGCGATTTTTTCTTGGAAATATTGAGGGTCCTCCCCTTCTTGCATGATCCATATATGATTGTTCTGATTTTCTTGATCTATGTGAGTTTCAGAAAAATTGCCTACTGCTTCAAGAAACTTCTTAATTTGTTCATCATCCTCAAAAACCTTCCAGTGTTGTTTATTGTTTGGTATAGATGGTATGTGTCTTACCTCTATGTGATACTTCAATTTAAAGGTTGTAGGAGGAGAGAAAGTTGAATCTGCTTTAGCTAAGGCATCAGCCTGCAAGTTTTTTGTGCGTGGGATGAAGTGGACATTTACATATGAAAAAAAAAATCCATTAGATCCCAGGCACAATTTTTGTATGATCTTAACCTTGGGTGCTTTGCCTGGTATTGCCAATTTATTTGTTTGACTATCAACTCCACATCTCCGTATACTTATAGGTTTTTTATGTTTAGCTTCCTGGCAGCTTCTAATCCTAAGACCAAGGCTTTGTATTCACATACGTTGTTAGTATAATCTATATCCCATTGTAGTCTGTAAGAAAAAGGGACAATGAACTTTTCTTCTGGTGCCACAAAGAACACTCCTGCACCAGCTCCTTCGCATGACAGGGCACCATCAATTTTTTTTTTCCAGATACCGGTGCTACACATATCTCCGATCATGTTTCCTGACTCTTCCTACTCTATATCATTTCCCTCTATGCAACTATATAAACTGTCGTCAAAGGATAAGACACAATTTCCTAAGTCTTGATCTATAATGTAAATAGGGAAATTGTTAGGATTTTGAGGGTCGCTTACTGTATATGCTAACCTCGTCTCCCTGTATAACCGAGTAAGTTGTCTTCCAAACATGGGCATTGTGTCATACTTCATATCTAGTTGAAGAGACCCCCCAAGCTTGGCTCCCCATGACCTAGACAACAGTAAGCCGTACTTGGGAGGAATTTCAGCAATAACTACATCCATCAAAACACTCTTAACCAGGACCTGTGCAAGGGTAACTACTAAATCCTTTATCATTCCCATGCACTTAACTCTTCTCGAATCAAAAGAGTAGAGATCTCCATAAGGTCTGGTGATCTCAAGACCCAGTCTGTCGATAATAATTTTAGGCATCATGTTATGTGAGGCCCCGAAGTCTAACATGCAGTTATGCAGCAGTCGATCATGGACGTTTAAGGTAATATAAAAGGGAGGAATAGTGTCTCTAGCTCCTTCAAAATGTGGACCAAAAGTGATACTGGGCTTATCATCTTCCAAATTTAAGACGTGAGACTGGCTTTCTAGCTCTGAAACGCCTATCACTTTGGTAATCTTCTTTCGATAAACTAGGTTTTTCGCTAGTTCTACCAGAGGAATTGGTATCTTAATTTTATTTATCTCATTTTTGAAACTGAAAACTCCACTAACCTTGCTTGTTTCTCTAGATGGGACTTCGGAATCCTTCTTTTCCAACTTATTTGTCTAGACCGACTTATTACTCATGATCTTAGTCAAAGGTGTATTTGTATTGTCCTCTTCTGTTTCCTCTGTTTGGGTCTCAACCTTCTTCACTTCCAAGTCTTGCGTGTTTACCACTTTCGCTTTACTATTAGGTAATGTGGCTTCTTCCAGAGTAGGCTCATAAGTTTGGCCTCTTGGGAGAATTTTCTTAGGTTGAGTAGCTAAAATAGGCTTACTCTTAGATCTCATGTTGTACTTAGGTTGGACCTCAACCATTATTGTATTGGTTACTTCTTGATAGCTACAAAGGTCAGTATAATATTTGTCTTCACCTTTAATAGATGATTGTTGAGTGTTGAGGGATTTTTCATAATCCTCTTTATTCAGATAAGGTTGGGTGCAGTCATCACCCAAGTTTGTGACATCATCATCCAAATCCCCGAAATCTTTGAGATCATTCCCTCCTATAAAATTTTCATTCTTTAGGGGAGTTTGTATTTTTTTATCCTCATTTTTTATCTGTCTTTGTTGGTTTGGGGGATTGGGATTCCTTCTAAAATCCATTTTAGCGAAAGAATCATCTTTGGCATGTTCTAGCTCCATCCTGGAAATCTTATTTGAAAGTTCCTTAATTACTTTGTCCATATCGTCTACTTTGTCATATGTGTATCTATTAGACCCTAATGGCCCTGCTTGTTCTCTAAAACGTCTGGCTTCTCAATTTCCTCCTTCTACTTTAGCTTTCAACTTACTAGAAGCCATCATATTCGACTCAATTTATACAACATAATCTTGCATTTGGCTTAAAGTAGTTCCCCTTATTTCCCTTAAAAGAAGTGCAAAATCTGGTTCGAAAGCTCCCGCAAAGGTTACTTTGGCTGCAGGTTGGGACGGTTTAACCTCAGTTGGGATCTTGTTATACAGTTTGTTGAATCTTTGAATAAACTCCATAACTCTTTCTGAATTCTTTTTTTTTAAATACCCAAACTTGGTTAAATAGTATAAGTGGTCCTTTCTTTCGCCCCATTGTCTAAGGAAAGCATCTTCCAAGGCATCATAGGACAAGATAGATCCTACAGGTAGACTTCGAAACCAAGTTTGGACCTGGCCTTCGAAATTTTGGATGAAAATCCTCGAATACACATCTTCATGTTCGAGACCTAGGATGTCTATGAATTGATCAAAGAATTTTATGTGTTCGTCCGTGGTCATATCTCCTTCCTCGGTAAATATTGGCAAATTTTTTATACAATTCTTAGGAAGGTCATGTAGACGAAAGGGCAAGACCAAAGGAGTGTATCTCGCTACCACTTTAGCGAACACTCTGGGAGGGTGAAAAGGCCCTTGACCTCCAACTCCTCCTCCAGGAGCACCCCCACCTTCTCCTCCGACAACCCCTCCACCTCCTCCTCCGGTGGCTGCCATCGATATTAGTGGAAAATGGAACGGTGTGTTGAAAAGGGGGTTATGGAATATTAATAGTGAATCTTTAGTTTCTTCGTGACGCGAAAAATCCAAGGATGAGTGGTAAGGGATGTGAGGGCTTGGCTCCTCAGATTTGCAAGAAATATAATCAGGGGAACCAACGGGCGTGGAATCTGAATGTGTAATATATTCTTCAAGACTGGGTGAGGTCCCGAAATTTAACTGAAGAGTCGACGATATATGAACTGCTGACAACTTTTCTGCAGGGCCTTTTCCTTTGTGTGTTGTGGAGGTTATCAGATGGGTTTCACCTCTAACTTCGAAGAAGGTTGATGTTAGATTCTTGGTGTCAAAAAGAGGGATACGTGAAGTTGAAGGTTCAGAAGACCTCTTGGTCTTTCGTTGTGGGTTCTTAAGATGATAGGCTGCAGCGGTTGGCTTAAAAGAGCTTCTCGCCTTTAAAACCTTCTTGGGATAGGTAACGGGCATGATCTTTTTACCATCCTGGTTTTGCCTGGTATTCCTTCGACCGGATGCCAACTTATTATTCGTGGAGTTTCCAAGTGAAATATTAGAAAGACTTTAAAGGTGTTCACTCTTTTTTCACTATCAAAGGGTGAAACTTTCAATGAAAACTGTCATTTTCCCAGGGAAAAAGGTTTCGTAACTTCAGTCCCCGGCAATGGAACCAAAACGATGTTGTTCCAGAGTCTGTACCTAAGGATTAGAGGTACAGTATCTAGGCATCCGAAAGTGAATAAAGGGTAAAGAAGGAAGAAATGTCAACCTTCGGTAGGGGAAGCTAGGGCTGATTTCTAGGTTGTTGTTGTCTAGCTTCCAACTATTCCTGTATGTTTAAGTCCCTTTCAATCGCAGCCCATGAATGTTCAAGTTCCACCCGAGTAGGGGTTGTTTTAATAATAGTATCAAAAAGGTTCAAGGCAATATGTGTTTGGTCTGATAATCTGAGTTCGATGTTGGGTTGTCTTGTCACAGGGATAGTCATAGAGGAACGTAAAAATAAGAAAAATATTGAGGTTTTGAGATGTTGTCTCGATTTCGGTCATATAAAGGAGATTTTATAGCTCCTTTAGTGAAGATAGGGTGAAAACCAAAGGCCCTTTCACATAACTGAGTTATATTTTGATAAATATGTATGAGGTGTAAGAAAACATTTATTTGTCTATTATGTGAGGCTCCTATCAAGGGAGAATCTCACTTGTAAACAGAAGAAGAAAAAGATAAAGAAATAATCTGATGAAGCATAAAATATATATAGAAATCTAAAATGTTCATTGGTCTTGTACCTTTTGATAGCCGATACAGAGGAAAAATGATAAAAAATATAGAAAACTAAAATTGATTCACTACAGTAGAAGTTTTACGAAGTTATAGAGAAACATTCATTAGATACATATATGAAATGAAATTGAATATGAAATACAAGGAAACAAACTCATAACACAATCGTGATGGAATTGAGAATCTTCAGATTTGCTTTATATTGATTCTTAAGGGAGAAAACCTCTATTACAATCGACCCAAAAAGTCCATCCCTTTATTCTTCTTTCTACCGTATATTTATACAGATTTACATATGATGGAATCTCAACTATTCCAGGTTCTTTAGTTGCAACAAGAATAAGATTAATCGTTTCATTTTTTATCTCTCTCTTTATTTGGTACCAGAACCCTGTCCCCTCGCCTGCTCGGTATAGGTGACACATCTTTCCACCAATCGAGATATCAACCTAGAAGGTTCCTCTTGGAAATTGGCTTCAAAAGTATAACAATCCTTTACCAATTGTGGCAACCTTTCTTCCATCTGTCAACCTTGGGTGTCAATGCCGCATGACTGTACACTTGGCGTAATCATCCATTTGTCTATTTGAACTATGTCTAACTATGTTATTTGTGAGATTTTGGCCGAATCTTTTCCTTCATCCTCATTTATATTGAGTAACAATTTTGCTATATTCATTTGGCCTAGTGTATCAGCATTGCTTTCTCCATCGACGCCCAATAGACTATCGTCTATGGCACTGAAAACCTATTCACAGGATTTCCTTAACTTCTTGTCTTGTTGTTTGCCTTTCAATATGCAGTGCTCCCATTCTTTCAGTAAAATATTGCCTCGATTCTGTTCCGGGATGGAAAACCTTGACCTACTTCCCATTTCCCCTTTTGTCACGGCTATTACAGCCTCTTGGAATGCAACCTGAGCCACCTCAACTTCCCTTTCTCTGAGAGATAGATTTTCTTATACTTGATCAATAAGTAAGAGATTGTTCTGAAAAATCTCCACCTTAGCGAGTAAGCTTCGCAGGGCTACAGAAATTCTACTCCGATTTTCCATAGCTTGGGATTGGAATATCCTGATATTGAGAGCCTGGCTTTCGGTGAATTCTAACCTAGATTGTAGCTATTCTATCCAGTCTCTTTGCTGGCCCACCTAGATTTGGATGGTCTTAACTGCCAGCTCTACTTGTTCAAAATCATCTTTGAGTTGTTCAATTTCTCTTTTATCAGTTATCCTTGCCTGTTCTATTCCTGTATTGGCCTGATTTTTGGCAGCTTCCTCCGCTATGGCTAATTTAGCTTCCAACATTTTGATTAGGCGATTCTTCCGCTTCAGCTGATTTTTTAACACACCGACTGATTATTGGTTTTCCGTAGAAAACGCTCCCAATGTTCCTGCTATTTCAGTCATGAACTCTTATTTCTTTATATCTTTCCCATCGATCAACACCTTAAATTTCTTGGTCACTGATCCTGCTTCTTGATAGAATTCTCTTTTTACCATAGTGTTTCTCTTTTTATCAAAAAAGAATTCATTTGGAGCAAGCTCATCCATAGTTATAGGTCTTAATTCTTTGCCAAAAATCCAACCCGCGTCTGTGGCCCCTTTAGTGGACTGTAGGGGGGTAATGGAGGCGATGGGGTTTCCGACCTGCTTCGATGATTGGCCCGTGGTGACAACTGGGGTCATCTTGTTTGGTGGATTAGGAGTCCTTACCTCTTGTTTCTGGACCTCAGTTTGTTCTTCCTTGTCCAGGTGTTTTTCTCGGCCGAGTGTCGAGTCTTTGGAACCTTCGGCTTCTGTTTGTTGCACCTCTACTGCTATTTGACTCTCACCCCGTAATAATGGGGGAAGGAAACTCCGTCAATGTTCTTGGAATTTTAACACATCGACCCTCTCTTCGGGTGAAAGGGATTGTATCCGAGCAAAACCCTCGGCATAACATCTTATGCCTCGGAAAATGTCATCCTGGGGTGAATTTTCATGCTCGAATCTTTTAAGTCCACAACTAGCTAAGTGATTACTCATGGCCCTGTGTGGATCGTGCTTATTAAATTCGATATGAACCAATTTAATGTCTTCCAGGGCTGCTGCTTCAGCCTTTGTATGCCCGAAATCTAACAAAGAATAAGAATTTAAATGAATAGGGAACGACGACCATACCTTGTTCGAATACCCTTTAAGTTCCTTACTTACGCCACCAAGTACTGTTTTCCTGGCGATCTCGTGACAAGCTAGCCTATCGGGTATGAATAATGGTAAGCCATGCAGAGGAGCAGAAGTGTCGAAGACCCTGAGATATGAAAACTCTGCTTCCACATACCAGTCGGCTATACTACTCAGATTTACCACGATGTTGTCTGAGATCCTGGGTGGTGGGTGACCAAAGATAGTAACATGCAGTGGTACCATTACCCAGTTAAAAATTTCATACACAAAATCTGAATCTTTTTCCTCCCAAATATTTGAATGTTAGACGTGGATGGGCTGAGCCTCCGATGGAGTCCAGCTCCATCTCATTAAGGGAAAAGGTGTTACGAAACACACTGCATCCATGATATACACTGACATAAAGAATGAAGCGATTTTCCCACTTTCCCTCAGCGCTCGATATTCTATAACCTGACTGGTCAAACTATCAGACAATAGTTTAGCCCAGTTAAAAGAACATCCTTCGGCGACTGTATGTATTAGAGGAACCCACTGGAGGAAGAAATGGGTGGTTTCCTCTCTTCCATATAATATGCAGGTCATCATAGCTATATATTTGAACTGTGGTTCCAAAGAAGAGATGGAATAAACACCATTTCTGTCCACCCTGAATTTCGTAGGGTGGGAAACCTAATTCTTGATTAAATCAGATAGACTCTTTTCGTATTGCACACATTCCTTCTGTTTAAAATTCTCTAGAAACTCTTCATTGTATGTGAAGTTTGACGCGGTTGGAAACTTGTACATAGCCTGTAATTGTTCTGGTCTGAAAGTCCCAATGGTGACCCTCTGCTCGTTGACGATGGTTCTAGTTGGTACATCCACATGGTTTAATGCCCACCAGACCATATCGTAGTAAGGAAGCAGACGTGGCCTGGCCGCTACTTTATGCATTTTAGCCTAGACAACGATCTTATATTTGGTAGCCAGGTCATCCTTCTCATCGTCACAGGAATCATCCGAACAGTCTACCAATTCGAACTGCAAGACCTCATAAATATATGACCAAGTCCTGACAGAGTCAACACTTCAAGGTGAAGTATTAGAAACGTTGTCCGAACCTTGTCCTGAAATCTCAACACTTGCTTTAGACGCTTTTCGCAAGGCCATGCCGGGGGATATTGACTTAGTTCTTCTGCGATAAAAATATGTATACATACAGAAATCAGTTTGCTGGGGAAATTTTTCTCTACGCAAAATAGAAATGAGTTTTGTGACAAAAAATAAAAAGATTTATATCTTCGACCATTTAAAACTTGGTCGTCCTTAGGAACAGAACGATCAAATCTTTCTTAAATGTAGATTTAGTAATAAAAACCATATCCTTACTTGTCGCTTCGCCTCATTTCCATTTAATGTCATAAATTTCGATGGTTTGTAATGTAAGTTGGTGCAAGGAAAATTTGAAATTTCCTCGTAGAATGTGCATATAATTTTTCGTATTAAAACATTGACTATGATGGCTTAGCTTAATTAATTAGGCTTTCTTAAACTTTAAACAATTTTTCGGCGTTCGCCTTGTTGGAAATGTTTAACAGGTTGTCATTGATGGAAAGTACAGCAATGAAGATGGCATGAATAAAGGAAGAATGTAAAAGACGAGCACCAGAAGTATTTTGGGAAGAAGCTGCAGAGCAACCTCGATAAGATCAGAAGAGATAGTGCAGAGGATGTTTGGTATGTTTTACAGGCAGCGTAAGCTTGTCATTGATGGAAAGTATAGCAGTAATGATTTCTTGAGTACAACAACGATGATCAATAGGAAAAGAGAAGATAAGTCTAGGAAGATCGAATGATCGAAGGCAACGCAACATTGACAAAATGATCGAAGGTCCGAGAAGCATTTCTGATCATTGGATCCCATCCAAAATTCTCGACAGCATGAGGGTCGTCAGATATGAATAAAGACAAGAAGAGTGCACTGAAGAGGAGGATAGATCTCAGGCGTCAAATAAGAGCGCAGGGTCCGACCACCGTTGGATCAAGGAAAACATGCACGATCTTTAAAAGTGCAAGGAGTAGAGGGCTCACAAATCCCGAAAGCAAGAGGACCGTCCATCTCAGGGAGTTTCGAGGATCGCGTGTTGGATATGTCAAAGAAACAATGCAACAGGAATCCCGATTTCGCAATATGCAAAATCGCAACTTCAATCGCAACCATTGAGTCAAGATTGAATATGGACCATTGATTCTAGTCCTTGTCAGAGCTTTGGGGATCGAGAGTTGGACATGTCAAAGATTATTGACATCAGGAATCCCGATATCATGATATGTGAAATCGCGATGTAATTGAGTCGTCAGATTAAGGTTGAATTTGGACCATTGATTCCAGTCCTTGTCGGAGGTTCAATGATTGAGAGTTGGACATGTCGAAGATTATTGAAATCAGGAATCCCGAAATCGCGATGTGTGAAATCTTGACTAAATCTGAACCATCCGATTAAGATGTGATCTAGACCGTCGACCCGACTCATGTCAGCAGACCACGTCAGCTAGGAGCACGTGGCACAACCAGGTAATGACAAGTGTCAGACTGATTCAACATTTCAGGCACATGTAAGTCATGAATCAGAGTGACACATGGCAATATTCAACACGTGTCAATCCACATGTGATATCAGTGGATTTACACCACTCAGAAGATGGACAGATGTCAAAGGACGAGGAGGGGCTAAAGGGAATGATCCTTGTCGCACAGTCAGGTGGAGAAAGATACAAAAAGGTGACACGTCAGGAGTGGGGTCCTTCATCAATACCCCACCATTCCGAACCCCCCCCAGTATTAAAGGAAGAAAGGCAAGGAGGGTCCAGAATCGCTTGAGCGTTGTTGATCTGGGCACTCTAATCCTGGCCGCTCGAGAGATGCGCGCCAAATTCTGGACCCCCCCCCTCCGCTTAAAGGTAGAATGGAAAGGGGGCTCCAGAATCCAATCTAGACCATAGATTTGGGAGCACAGATTTGGGTCGTCCAGATTTTCTCGCTGCATATCCAATGGTGCAGATGAATTTGAACAAGATCAAAGGGAAACTGTAGCACGACATAGTATAACTGCCAGAAACCACTGATGGTTTCAGCCAGAGGACTGGAAGACACTCGGGGATGATCGACATAGAAGGTGAAGAGCCTCTAAGAATCTTCAAGAGGGATGAGGATGTTCGTGGAGGCGATTGATAGATGATGAGCATCGAGGCCTGTAACTGAAACAAAGAAGGTGAATTCGACTGTCCCAGAGAAGACGAAGAGTCTCAAACTACTAGAGAGGTTTAGGAATCTTAGTATAACATACATTGATGCTGGACACGCGGTGCGAACCACCAGAGAAGCTGAAGAGTTAGAATGATGATCAGACAAAGCACTCGAGAGGTGGAGGATAACAGTGTGGAGTCAGCATGCAGAGGCATTGTGAACATTGCATGCACAAGGTGCACAGAATCTATAAATACATGGTACAGAGAAGAGATGAGGTTGTTGTTGGAGTTGGAGTTTGTTGCGGTTGTTGTTGGTGAAGGTGATTCATGTGTGAAGAAGGAGGAGAGTGTAGCAGCTGAATTGAACAGAAGAGGATCTGTGCAGTGAATGGGTATGGCACACAGAGCATAAAAGGCAGAAGAATAGACAACGCAAGTGATGTGTGAAGGAAGGTAATGAGGCAGACAGAGTAACGAAATGCAGCAGAACAATGATGAGTCTGGTAAGCCATTGTTGAACATCTTATCACTGTAATAAGTTTCAGTAGAAAAGATTTATATTTCAGGGTGGTTGGGAGGTGCTCGGGAGGACTGTTGTCCTTAGAGGTTCAAGTGGGTGCTTGAACACAGGGAGTTGTAGCTTCCATCTGGTTGCATCCAGAGAAACCAGGGTGGCAGGGTGGTGCAAGGGAGAACACTTGTTCTTTGTTATACAGGTTGGTGCTTGTATGATTGGAAGTTGGTGCTTCCATCCAGTTGGTGCTAGAAACACTCAGGGAGTTGGTGCTTCCTTCTAGTTGGTGCTAGAGAAACCAGGGAGTTGTTACTTCCTTCTAGTTGGTGATAGAGAAACCAGGGAGTTGGTGCTTCCTTCTAGTGGGTGCTAGAGAAAACAGAGAGTTGGTGCTCTCAACAATTGCAGCTTGCAAAACAGAGGTTGTAGCCTCATTATGAGTTGGTTCTCATATGTATGATAATGTAAAGAATGTAACTATTACTTATCATATAAAGAAAAGGAGGTTTTTAGCCTGTATGGGTTTCCTCGAGAAATATTTGTCTCTGTGTTTCTCATATATGTGACTGATGCTGAATGTGCCATTGTTTATTTCCTTGTATTATTGTGATCATCATTCAGTGTTTCTACAAAGAGTTTAAAAGAAGCATAATTGTTTAAGCCTGGTAACAACTGATTCACCCCCCCCCCCTCTCAGTTGTCCAACAATTGGTATCAGATTTGGCCCCCTTTTATCTAAGGGTAAATCCTAGAGCTTAAACATGACAAGCCATGAAGGGACTTCAGTCACTAGGCCTCCTCTATTTGATGGAATGAATTTTTCCTTCTAGAAGGTTTGAATGAGAACATACCTAATGGCCTTAGGAGCTGATGTATGGGATGTAGTAGAGACTGGATACATAAATCCTGGTGTGCTAGCTTCCAAGGATGATAAGTTAGAATTTAGATTTAATGCTAAGGGAATGAATGCTATCTTGAATGGACTTGTAGAAGCTGAGTTTGTGAAGGTGATGCATCTTCAAACTGCTAAAGAAATGTGGGACAAACCAATTAATAACTATGAAGGTAATGAGAAGGTGAAAGATGCCAAGATTCAAACCTACAGAGTACAGTTTGAAAAGATACAGATGAAAGAAGATGAAACTGTTGGAAAATACTTTCTGAGAGTAGAAGAAATGGTAAATGCAATGAAGGCACT
>ML778096.1:115086-144039 GCA_009831015.1 Picea engelmannii | reverse complement strand
ACAAGGATAAGCTATTGTCCATAAGTAAAAGAAAAATAGGAAATGTGATCCTTGAAAATGATGAACCAGGAAAAATCAAGGATAGAGGGATGATGAGTTTGAGTAATGACAAAGGAGATGCCCAGTACGTTCTGCTTGTGGATAGTCTGAAACATAATTCGCTCAGTTCAAGTCAAAAGTGCGATAGAGGCAGTGAAGAGGTTCTCACATCCAAATAATGTAAGGTAAATGTAAACTCAGGACAAATGGTGAATATCAGTATAAGGGAAAATAATAATTTTGATGTTGAATCCTCCCCTGCAACTAATGAAGAAGATTCAGATACAATAAAAGAATGCTCAGTTAGCATTTATCCCACGAAAGAAGTAGGAGAAGAACCATGTCATAAACAGGAAGCAGAAGTCTTGAAGGTTGAGAAGGCAGACACCCAAATCAAGTTCTTGAGCAGATCCATGACTCTGGACAAGGTCTTGGATAGCTAGAGATCACCAAATGATAAATTCGGTATTGGACTCAACAAGGTAGAAATCAGTGCTCCTAAGAAACCTGATATAGGTCCTTCATTTGTGAGAAAGAATAGCAGGCGTGAGAGTGGGTGTAGCAGTTTTCTCTTGTGATTGAATATGGTCATAAAATCCCTAGATTGAATGCATCATGGAAGAAAAATGAAAACTGCAGTAATAGAGATCGATGAGATTCAATGGGGAGATCCAAGGGCTATTTAAAAGGTACAAGTTACAATTGCACAGTGTTCCTATAGAGACAACAAGAGGAAAGACCTTATCAAGGAAAGTTAACTTTTTTGGAACAAAGGGGGGAAATAGTCAGAAGTAGAGAGATAACAGTGACAGGAGGAGTCATCCACTCATGAGAAGATTGATAAAGGAGTCTGAGTAAGAGAGGTGAGCAATTTTGAGTATAAAGATGAACAAGTCCAAGAATCAAAAGAAAAAAAGACTCTGGTTTGGATACAAACATCTGCAGGCCTCATATAAGAGAGTCCTTCCTATTAGGGGGGCTTTGTATTGATTTAATATTTGATACCTCCTAAAATACTGCAACAGCTCAGGGGGAGCATGTTCTCTTTGACATTGATGTCAAAGGGGGAGAAAATAATCTGGGTGCCTTTGTTGCCATCAATGCCAAAGGGGGAGATTGTTGGAAAAGTTTAACACGTTGTCATTGATTGCAAGTATAACAATGAAGATGGCATGAATACAGGAAGAATGTAACAGCCGAGCACTAGAAGTATTTTGGGAAGAAGCTGCACAATTTTGGGAAATAAACAATTGTATATTTTGGGAAATAAACAATTTTGGTTAACCATTTTGGAAATGAAAAGAAGCGTAATTGTTTAATCTCGGTAACAACTGATTCACCCCCCCCTCTCAGTTGTCCAACACACCTGATCGGGAGTTTTCACTCTAACCCTTCGAGCCTCTAAAACCTGAGATTGCGATGATTAGATTTAGTTAAACAAGATCGTAACCAGGATTAAATGTTTAATTAATCATGTTTTTATTTATATCATGACTTCGCGACTCGAGACTTCGAAGGTATAGCTTCTGGGAGAAGCGTGTGCCGATTCGCAAAATCGCGAGACTGCGATGATTATCTTTAGTTAAACAAGATCATAGCCAGGATTAAATGTTTAATTAATCATGTTTTTATTTATATTGCGACTTCGTGACTCAGGACTTTGAAGGCATAGATTCCGGGAGGAGCGTGTGTCGATTCGTGAAATCGTGAGATTGTGATGATTAGCTTTAGTTAAACAAGATCGTAACCAGGATTAAATGTTTAATTAATCATGTTTTTATTTATATCGCGACTTCGCAACTCGAGGCTTTCAAGGTATAGATTTTGAGTGAAAAACATGCCAAGTTGTGAATTCCCAACAAAGCTTAACCACGGCTAAACTTTTTACCTTTAAAATTAACCTGGGTTACTAAAACAAGAGTCTCTCGATTTCGGCTACCGGAGCTACGACGGTGAGTCTTTTGTAGTGAGAAAACGTCGAGACGCGATATCCCAACGGTGCCTAACTGTGGTTTAGAAAAACTTTACTCTCGATATTGACCTGGGTAAACTTTTAAGACTATTTCACTATTTCTCTCCTCGGGGCTTG
This sequence comes from Picea engelmannii, assembly GCA_009831015.1. NCBI lineage: Eukaryota > Viridiplantae > Streptophyta > Pinopsida > Pinales > Pinaceae > Picea > Picea engelmannii. Next base: position 141,911 of record ML778096.1, on the reverse strand, counting down.
TAAACTATGTGATTTATAACTCCCAACATGCGACATCCCGAGGTATAAATGTGGAGATTCGTTTAAACGATTAAAAAATAAATCTTTCCTTAAGAGTATGATAACCATCGATGCTTGCGTGATGAGACTTTTGAGATTTTGGGGAAAATAAAGGAAAAGATAAAAACCAGCTTTCGACTTCAAGAACTAAGAAATAAAATTTAAAAAGGCTAAAAAAACAAAGGTAGCTCCAACATGTGGCATACATATCATGGCATATTATTAGAATCACATATTGATATTGGTATATTTTGGTGATGGTTATGAGTTGTTTTGAGTGGTTTAGGTTGATGCACATCTAGCTGATATTGTGCATATGATTTAGAGTTGTCTTGTTGGTTGATCTATGTGATTATATCTAGTTTCGTTGATGAGATTGATGTGACAAGTTAATGTTGATATGATGTGACAAGTTGAGAGTAACAGTTTGTTGGTACAAGTTATGATAGGTTTTTGGTACAGGTTGATGTGACAATTTTTATAGCGACGGGTTTCACAAGGGCATCTTGATAGTGACAGAGTGACAATGGAAGTAACAGTGATTATGGAACTTATATTTCATGGCGATAGGATGGGGCAAGGATAGGTGGTTGTATCCACCTTCCATTTGGAGTCAATCGAGAAGATAGGGGTTGTATCCTCCTTCTGGTTGGATCCAGAGAAACTGAAGAGTTGTAGCTTCCTTTAGGTTGGATTTTGAGAAACTAGGGGGTTGGAGCCTCCTTCCAGTTGTAGCTGGAAAACAAGGAAGTCAGTGTTTCCTATGAATGTATTTATTCTGACATATAATAAAAGCATTATGTGGTTTTCTCCTACATCAGGTTTCCACGTAAAATACTAATGTACTATGTATTTGATGTGATGCTTCTCATGATTATATGTTGATTATATATTGAATGAATTCATAGATAATACATTGATTATAAACTGTTGAATATTGTTGATAAATTTAAAGAATATATTTTGTGTTTAAAAGTGGTATAAATTGCTCATACTAATTCACCCCACCATCTCAGTATTCGAACAATTGGTATCAGAGCGGGTTCCTTCAAGGAAACATTTTAGCCACTAGAAGGTATATCATGGAGTGCAGTGCGAATGAAGCACCAATGTTCAATGGTCATAATGGTTTGAAGTATGAAATGTGGAGAAAAAGATTGAAAACATTTTTACAGGAACAGGGGTATGATATTTGGCACTCAATTGTTACAGGATACAATGTTACAAAGAAACAAAACACTGCAACCAAGAAGGAATTTAAAAGGAACAACAAAATAACATTGGATTTTATCTTGGAAGGATTACCTGATTCAATAAAGGACAAAGTGGGAAAGATTTCATCAACTAAAGAAATTTGGGATAAGATACATATTCTCTACTTTGAGGAATATCCCATCAGAGAGACATATTCTATTAAATAAATTAAAGGTACAAAACAAGAAGAAATATGCTCGTTATTTCAGAAAGATTCAGAAGAATAAGATTATGAAGAAGGCGTAGTATACTTTAAATAAAAATTAATCAATGCTTTAGAAGAATTGATGGAAGAAAAACAAGTCTCTTTATGAACAATTAGTCAAGAAGAATTCTCAAGAAATTTCCAAAGAATCCCAACAAGTCATCGTGAAACTAAAATCTCAACTAGAAGATGCCAGAAAGATTGAAGAAACATACAAAATCCAAATGAAAGAGAAGTAGTGTTTGGAAGATGAAGTAGCAGCAATAAGAGAGGAAGAAATGAAAGATAAGTAGTCTTTGGAAACCAAAAGGAAGGAAGAAAAGAAGAGAGAGAAGCTTTTTACAAATCATCTTAAGGAAAGAATTGATAACTTAAATCATCTTGAAGCAGAATTTGGTCAAGAAGAGAGAAAACTTGAAAAACAAATCATCTCCTTGAAGATCCAACTTGAAGAATCAAAGCGAACATAATAATTCATGAAGATTCAAATGATGAAGAAAGAAGAAGAGGTTGAGAAGATTGAATAAGAATTTGTCACATTGAGAGTTAAAAACGTCAAGCTCAGCAAGAACGTTGAAGAGACATAAACATCCACCTCATCAGTAGAGAATGTTGAAGAGAATCCCTCCAAGTTGCTAGAAAAGAAGAATGCAGAAAAGAGTAAGAGTTATGTAGAAGTACTCAAAGGAAGGAATCATGGTCAACATGAATCAAAGAAGAATGAGTATAATAGAGATACATCTTCAACAAGAACTACCACATTTAGGAAACAAGGAAGCGTCAATCATAATTAAGGGATCCATAGAAGAGAAGATCATGATCAACCAAGGCGAGAATTCAGAAGGACTACACCACAAAGAAGATCATTCTCTCCCAGGTGTTAGCACTCCATAAATATTCTTTGTTGATAGACAGATGACGAAGGTAACTTTTTCAACCAACTTTGAGACCCGAAACTAGCCTTTCGTATCTGGAGAGGGATCTCTTGGGAGGCATGGACTCCATGCGAGATATAGCTTTGAAAGCAATGGCTAGATTTAAAAACTTTGATATAATTGGTTGTGGCTATATTGGCACAAGAAAGTAAGACTTGGGCTATGGAGTCGATTTGAGGAAATGACAAAGACAAATGACTCAGTGACCGAACTTGAGAGGATAAGGCTAGGAAAGAAACAATCTTCAGTGTAAAAATCGTAGTGTGTGGTGGGGATAAAAACACAAGAAGTAACTCGGACCACTATTGCGGGTGAATTTAGAGTTACCTTTTAGAAGAAAACGTTTTGTCTAAGTGGCACAAACAAGGGTCATTTCACAACGAATCCACAGGTTCGAAAATTCATTCCAAAATAGACAGAAAAATATATGAATAAAGATGACAGGAAGAACATATGCAAAGAAAGAGGCACAATACATCTGACTGCTACAACTAGAATCTTTTTATTAAGTTACAGGATATTTTCTTTAATTTTTGGTCACAAACTCAAATTACATACAATAGTTGTCGTCTACCATCTTTTCCAGCCAACCCCATTTACATGAAAATGATCCCCATATATATAAAACTCATGTCACCCTTGGTTGCTAGGGTCGAAATACTTTCTCCTAGAAGCATGGATCTATTTTCTTTAAAAGAGAACAATAACTTCAATGGATTCACTAAAAATAGAAAACCCAACTTTGCCAAATCATAATCATAATAGAAATATTCTTTAAAATCATTGATCATGATCCAAATTTTACCATATGGTAGTGATGATCCATCATGTGCACTGCTGGACACTCTGTCACCCTTGCACAGCAAGTCTGCTATGCAATAATAACCTACAACAAAAAATGCAATGGATTGTGCAACAAGCTGGCACAATATGCGTTAAAGATGACATCATATCTCACTAATAAAAAACTATTTTCCGAAACTGATAGAGGATTTTGTAGTTAAGATCGTTATAAATAAAAAAATCTGTCAGTTTCTTGAAATTCATCTCCAGTTGGCCAGAATACGTGTCTAAAAAACATGTCTCGGACAGGAAATCATGAAAACTGAAAAATAGAGCTCAAAGATTCGTTCGAATATCCCAATACATGAAAAAAATTTCAAATATGAGAGAACTTTTTATTATTTGGTTTGTCCATGACAAAAACATCCCAGGGATTTTCACAATTCCTCTCCAATTGGTCATAAATTGATCTTGAAGTTGACCACTAAACCAGTAATTTGTGTAGTGTGATCTGTAGCCTGTGCGTAAGAAAATCCATTGCACGATGACATCCTCTGCGTGACAACATCCTATGCACAATAGAATCCACTACATGAAAACATCATATGTGAGACACAATCCACTGCGTGACAACATCCTATGCGCGATAACATCCATTGCGCGACGAAATCCACTCCGCGATAGAAATCCGCTGCGTGATGAAATCCATTGCATGATAGAATCCATTGCGCGATGAAGTGCTCTGTGCAACACGTAGAAAATTTTACAGCGCAAAGCTGCAAATGGAAATGTAAAAAATAAATAATAAGCTTCATTTTGAAACTGACCCTTGGAGATGTTATATGATGCCAGTCATTAAAACAATATAGGTGCTAACATGCATGAATTTGCAAATTGTTGAAAAACCTATAACCTTAGCTATGAAAAACATGGTGCTAACAACTGGCTCCAATGGGGATTTTATCCTCCCTATGAGGTAGAAAAGAATAGTAGCCCAGGTGCCTATCCATTGGGGTTCTCTCAAACTCAACTTTCCAACTGTAACTTGTAACCTGTATCTATTGAAAACCAAAAACTGTACATGCTCCAAATTGAAATCTGAAACTAAGATGAACATGAAAATTGTAGATTGACGAAATAAATGCTTGTATTACTGAGCTTATTCGCACTCCTACCTACCCTAATTGTTGAAAAATATGTCAATCAAGTGAAATAAAAATTCCAATGCAGCCATGCAATCACTTTATCCACTTTTTTTCTTTCTTTTCACATGCTTTCTCCAAAGCTTGTTTACTGATAAGTCATTCAAAACTTTATCTATAAATTTAAATCTCAAAAAATTAAAAACAATGGGATTGTTTGTCGCCTCCACTAAAACTGCAAATGGATCCTCTAAAACATGCACAAAACAACAACCATGTTTCACCCCTTCCACTGCATTCTCATTTTTATGTGATTTAACATGTTGATTTCCACCAAGAGGCTGAAAATTCTGTTGAGACTGCTCGAAATAACAATCCTTCGAATGAAAAGACAGTGCTGGCTGAAATGAAACCCTTGGTGGAAAGCAATCCATATCTAACATCGACGTTGATTGACCATCATCTTTATTTCCAAGATGGTAGTTGAGCATAGGCTGCAAATCTGAACTGAAATAACCTTCCATGTAATCAACAACATGGTCATTGAATGCATGAGAAGGTTGTTGGTATTCCTCACTAATAATAATTTTCTCATGTAAAACAATGTCACTATGAATGCAATCATACTTCTCTACTTCCTCTGTTATCTCATGATTTACTTTCAACAATTCAAAGGAAGAAAAACATAATGGAATATAGTTTTGATTTGCAGGTCCACCACCTTCTTCATATTCAACATCATGTCTGGAGGATTTCTGATTTGAAACATTATAAACATGTTTCTTCAGCAATTTGAAAGAAGCAAAACACAATGGCAAGGTTCTTTAACCTGATTCAAAACCTTCTTCATTTTCTTCACTGATGTCATATGCACATTTTTCAATTTCTTTGGATTTATGAACACACTCATTTTCAGATTCATCTTTTTCCAATGGCTACAATTTTGAACCAATAAAACCTTCCATATAACAAGCAATAAGGTCATTAAACACGTGATAAGATTGTTGCAATTTCATGTCAATTGTTTCCCATGAATCTGTGTGATTTTGCATCAACACACATTCCTCTGCCTCAGTGATGATCTTTAAATTTTCTTTCAACAATTTAAACGAAGAAAAGCATAAAGGTAAAGAATTTCCTTCAGCTGATTCGGTACTTTCCTCATATTCTTCTTTGTAGATGTGATATGTAGGTTGATTGCTCTCATTACACTGTTGAAAAGGAACATTTTCTTATTGAGAACATGGAACTGGTTTTTCTAGGAAGTCAACATCATAACCATCAGCATATTCATCATATATAGGAAAATCAACAAAATCTACAATGTCATCTAACAAGAAAAAATTTGGGACATCAACCTGCTCTTCAACAAGTTGATTTGCAAATTCATTTTCTTGATTGTCTACATATGAATACATAAAACAATCAACCCTGTGCTTATCATGGGATGGATCAGAAGCTAAATTAACACCTTCTTTTTCAATAAGTGGAATATAATCCTTTGCAAAATCATCAGCATTTAAAGCTTCAAGAGAACATATGATATTATTAACCCTCTTCTCAAGATTCAAATCAATTATTATTTGTTCATATTCATTGTCATGTTCTTTAGCATACAACTCCTCATTTCGAATTTGTTTACATGCTTGAATAATGTCTTCAACTTCCTGAGAATTGTTGAACATCTGCTTCAAAGACATAGACTTCCTCTCCATCAAAAGAAAAGACAAGTTTGATTGAAAGGTTGTTACATAATGGAGCATGGCATCAACTTCGGGAGGTTGGACTTCTTTAGGCAATTTATAATAAATACTAGCAAACCTCCCACTAAAATTTGAGATGGTTTCATCTTTTAGTATTCTCATGGCATAAAAATCTAAAAGAAGTAGATCCCATGACTTTCTCTCACCCCAAAATATATTGAAAGTTTCCCTCAGTTCATCCCATGATCTAATCGATTGAGGCTGCAAATTTCTGAACCATGCTTTGGAATCTCCTTGTAAGGACTGAGAAAAGGCCCTCATAGACACATCATCATGTTCGATCTCAAAAAGGTCTATGAATTGCTCAAAGACCTGAATATGTTTTTCAGTTGACTATCCATCAAGCTCTCCATCGAACCGAGGAAGGTACTTATAATGTTTCAGAGGGAAGTCATGAAGGATGGAAGGAAATTTAATAGGACTGTATCTTTCTTGAATCTTGGAGGGTATAGGATTAAGAACAGAAGGTACAAGGTCAGCTTTGGTTTAATTAAGCTGACAAGAATGATCATGAACATCATATGGCTTAGAGGAAGGAGATTGGTGAATATCAGTTATATAATAAGAAGGAGGTATACCTACAGTTTTCCATGGAGGATATACAAGGGTAGATCTCTGGTCTTCCTTTGAATGCAGTAAGTGAAGAAATATTCTTTTGAAAAACTCAGGAAAGGACAAGAAGATATTGATAAAATAGAAAATTACTTCTTGGACTAAACTTAATATCGAGTACCTGATTTTTCCATATTGTTCTTCCATATCTCTGTCCGTAGGTCTCATTCTCTAGTGGAGTCTTTGAATCACATTCGAATCTTGATTGGAGTCTCCATGAAAACTTTAGCTCTGGATTCTTTTGCCAGTGGAATCACCTTCAAACTGATTTTCTGATGTGTGGAGTCACCAGAGAAGAAATACAACCAATATGTGCCTAAGTGTGTGTTGCTCTTAGACCTTAGAACTAAAACAATGGCATTCTTCCCAAGGAAACTTTATTCAATTTCATCCCCGACAACGGCGCCATAATGTTATCACTCTCTAAATCTACTGGGATGATAGAAAGATGATGAAGGTAACTTTTTCAACCAACTTTGAGACCCGAAACTAGCCTTTCGGATCTAGAGAGGGCTCTCTTAGGAGGTGCGGTCTTCGTGCGTGATATAGCTTTGAAAGAAGTGGTTATATTTAACACCTTTGATATAATGGGTTCTGGTTATATTAGCGCAAGAAAGTAAGACTTGGGCTATGGAGTCGATTTGAGGAAATGACAAAGACAAATGACTCAGTGACCGAACTTGAGAGGATAAGTCTAGGTGACCAATAGTCTTCAGTGTAAAAACCGTAATGTGTGGCGGGGAGAAAAATACAGGAAGTAACTCGGAGCACCACTGCGGGCGAATTCGGAGTTAGCTTTTAGAAGAAAATGTTTTGTCTAAGTGGCGTGAACAAGGGACGCTGCACAACGAATCCACAGGTTTGAAAATTCATTCTGAAGTAGAAAGAAAAAGATATGAATAAAGATGATAGGAATAACATACACAAATAAAGAGGCACAATACATCTGACTGCTACAACTAGAATATTTTCATCAAGTTACAGGACCTTTTCATTAAGTTTCGGTCAAAAAATCAAATTACATACAATAGTTGTCGTCTACCAATTTTGCCAACCAACCCCATTTACATGAAAATGATCCCCGTATATAGAAAACTCATGTCACCGTTAGCTCCTAGGGTAAAAGAACTTCCTCCTAGAATCATGGATCCATTTTCTTTGAAAGAGAACAATAACTTCAATGGATTCACTAAAAATAGAAAAACCAACTTTGCCAAATCATAATCGTAACTGAAATACTCTTTAAAATCATTGATCATGATACCAATTTGACCATATGGTAGTGATGAGCCATCATGTTCACTGTTGGACACTCTGTCACCCTTGTACAACAAGTCTTCTACGCAACAGTAACCTACAGCAAAAAACGCAGTGGATTGCACAACAAACTGGCAAAATATGCGTTAAAGATGACATCATATATCACTAATAAAAATTGTTTTCCAAAACTGAGAGAGTTTTTGTAATTAATATCGTTATGAAGAAAAAACTCTCTCAGTTGCTTGAAATTCATCTCCATCTAGCCGGAATACGTGTCGAAAAAACATGTCTCGGATAGGAAATCATGCAAACTAAAAAATAGGGCTCAAAGATTCTTTCGAATATCCAAATCCGTGAAACAGTTTGCAAATATGAGAGAGGTTTTTATTATCTTGTTTGTCAGTGACAAACACCTCTTGGGGAGTTTCAAAATTCATGTCCAATTGGTCAGAAATTGATCTTGAAGTTGACCACTAAACCAGTAATTTGAGCAGTGCGACTTGCAGCCCCTGTGCAGGAAAATCCACTGTGAAACAACATCTTTTGCGCGACAACATCCTATGAGCGACAGAATCCACTGCGCGAAAAAATCCTATGTGCGACATAATCCACTGCACGACAACATCCTATGCGCGATAGCATCCATTTCGCGACGAAATCCACTTCGTGATGAAATCCACTGCGTGATAGAATCCTTTGTGATGTGAAGTGCTATGTGCAATGTGTAGCAAATTTTGCAGTGTGCAGTTGCAAATGGAAATGGAACAAATAAATGATAAGATTCCTTTTTAAACTGACCCTTGGATATGATAGATGTTTCCAATCATAAAAACAATATGGGTACTAACATGCATGACTTTGCAAATTGTTAACAAACCTATAACCTTAGCTATGAAAAACATGGTGCTAACACCAGGTACGTAAATTTATTTTATGGTCATTGTTTTTATTGTACTAACTTTGGACATATAGTTGAAGATTGAAAGGCTTATGGAATAAATGTTCAAGCAAGAAAATCTTATGTAGCCCAACATGACATTGAATGTTACAAATTCCATCACTATGGACACATAGCTCTTGATTGTATAAGCATGATGGATTCTTCTATGAAAGATAATATTGATATCAGATAAAAAAAAGTATGGAAAAGTAAATAAGAACAGGTGAATAAATACCAGGTCCTAAATATCGTAGGATTTATAGTAGTACGAGAAAGAAAAGAAGAATAGGTGAATGCAGAACATGCACAAGAGATTGTACTTTCAGGAATTGTAGTGCGATATCAATCCACATGCAGAAAGTAAGAGGTCAGAGTTTAGAGAGATGAATATTCCACACATGAAGAGGAATATTAATCTACACCAGAGCAAGTATGTTTTTGAGCCATCCATCTTGGAGACTCCCAGTAAATATGTATGTTGAATAAATGGATTCTGGGAAACAACTCTATAGATCATATATCAAGCCTTCGAGTAGTGTGTTGCAGATGGTTGACAGAGACAGTCTTAGAATGGTTCGATGGAAGAGGTATAGAATTTCCTATGACATATTGGTTGGTTAAGGAATAGGTTTCAGAACACATTTCCATGCATATCTATAGATAGATAATACGAATGGACAAATTTGATCTGTGGTGATCAATTGCATCCATGAACACTTCATGATAGTACAGTGATAGATGGCGCAACATTGTTGAAAATTGAGTAGCAAAGTCATATGACAATGGATGAGAGCATGAGTTTAGGATAGATTGGTGACTAGCTCATATATTAATTCAGAGATTGGTTCACGAATTGCTTCAGAAAGTGGTTTAGAAATTGATTCAGAGAATAAGTCAGAGACAATTGGAATATTTTGATAATGAATTATTTTAATTATTAAACTTTGAATTATTTTATATATGTTAGTGATTTACAATAGGAAGCACAATTGGACAAAATCTCAAGAAGAGAGTTAGGTACATGAAGCCCTACATTTGATCTACACAACATCTTACAAAGAACTAAAGGGGAGATAAATATTCAAAGAAAAGATCTGAAGAGTGAAGGTAGGGGCAGAATCCTGATGGAGAGTTCAGACAAGAAGAGAAGACCCAAAGAGAGTTACCCTTTTTCAAATGGGGAGAGAGAGTAATCAAGGGCATGGAAATGTAGAGAAGGAACATAAGCATAGAAACACATAGAAAGATCAGAGTCATGAAGATAGGGGGAGAAACACCAATGATGTCTTAGATAGGGAGAGTAGTCCCAAAGAGAGATACCCTTTTCCATTGATGTCAAAGGGGGATATATATAAACATTGATGAGGAGCAATGGTCACAGGGTGAACATGAGCATGAGTGTTTCCATGTATAAGTGTTGCCATCAATGTTGGTGTTGACATTAATGCCAAAGGGGGAGATTGTTGGATAGTTGGTTTTAATTGATGTCAAACCTTGGATATTGATATTGGATATTGATTTAAACCCTTAGAGATTGATGTCAACCCTTGAAGCAAGTCCAGTAGAGAATTTTGGTAGCCCCATAGGTGTGGTTAAGGAATTAGAAGTTGATTAAGGAATATGGATAGGAAGCATACTGTAATTTAAAGGAAGACTATCATAGATGGATAGTACATGCCGTCTTGTTTCCAGTGATATGTGGTACGTCATGTGGTTCCTCATAGTTGAGGATATATGGATTTGTGAAGTTGGAGGACCCTTAAGAATATTCTAGAAACCCCTAGAAGGTTAACAAGAATTCAATTGTTCCATAAGCTCCTAGAAAGTAATCAAGAAGTTTGCTAGTCAAAGTGGTTGAAAATAGTAGTTGATTATGGGTAAAGTTGTTGTAACAAGAAAATAATTAAAAATAAATTAGTTGCAACAAGAAATTATGAGTTTACTAACTATAGGCAAAGTAGTTGCAACAAGAAGTGGGTTAAGTAGTTGAAACAAGAAGGCACTTGGGAAGTATAAATAAGAGATCAAGAGACTCCCATTAGGACCTATTTATCACATTGAATATATATCTTGTAAAATTTTATTGGAAGGTACACATTGATACATCTGAGGTAGCGCAAGTCTGACGTAGCGAAGGAAGAGTTACAAAAAAATATTTTGACTGGAGATAAGATCTAGGGTTTTGTGAAAAACCCTAATTTGGGGCATCGTCACGGGTCATACAGTAAACATCTCATGAGGAATCCCCACAGGTTGCCTATAGCTTGTCACGCGAGTACCCCCGAGATAACCAAATTCTTCCCACACGGCAATATAAGATATGAAGGATGAGGTGTGGTTCTAGTTGCAGAAGTTGAAGAGTGCCTACAGTCAAGGTTGATAATGTTCAGGTACAACATCATTATATACATAAGTAAAAGGTATGTTTCTATGTATTCTTGAGGCTTGTATCATGTGTTGTTACCTACGTCTACACCCTTGCCCCTTTTTCTCTTTTACCCTACCCATCCATCATGCTGAGTTTTGTTGTTTCATGTTTAAGCTTGTCCTCCATTTTAATTTTCGTGGCCCCTATTTTCCTTTGCATTTTTGCACCATCATTTTTGTTTCTAGAGTGAGGATCACATGTTCTGGTTGAATTTGGAATACTCTTCACCATAAGTGGTCACTAACTAAGCATGCAGCAGGTCCACCTAGTATTTGTTTTTGTGTGCAAGATATAGCCAAGATTGACCAATCCAATGGATAATGCAGTAAGCTTCCAAAAGACTGGCAGCCAATTGAAACAAGCCATTTGGGCTCTGAAGGCAAGAAAGAAGACATTTTGGTTCAAAATATAAACTGGTAGAAGCCACTAGTTTGGCACTCTACCGCTAAATCTAAAGTTCAGAGAAATATACGGTGCAGATCCAACAGGTGATGAAGATCAACGGTACCCGATAATTCAAGGTGGAAATTCATGCTCTGCCTAAGTCTTGCGCTTATCTCTGTCAGCGGAATTCTCCATCTCCATATCAACGGTCCTCTTTCCATTTCATACCCCACCGATCGTTCTTCCTTTAATGGTCTAGGGGGGTTCGGAATGTCAGTTTACCACCACGAACCCTACCTAACATGGTGCCTGCTCACAATTTCAGACCCCCCCATCTCTAAACTACTTACCGCTTAACCCCCCCTCCATAATCCTGTCGGATTGCCTCCTGATAACGCCCCTCTCACTGTGCGCCATTTGTCTTCCACTCACCTCCACTCACTACTACCACTCCTCTCACCATTCGACACTTGGATCCCACTCACATCCACTCACACTCTCATTTCCTCCCGTGTATCTCTCCCTCCTCTCACCACATTACACATGTTCACTCATTTCCACCTTAATCCACACTCCTGATACCTCCCTCGTATCACCTTTCATAATTTTCCAACTGTACTCCCGCCTGTCACATCACCTTCTTACCATTACATCCCTACACATGTCTCCACAGACCTATCACTTACTCCTCCACTCACTCTACTTCGCACTTCATGACACCTGCCTTCCAAACGCCACCAAGAACCTCCCTCCCACATGTCATGCCATGTCACGTTCACTCACCTCCTCTTCATCTGTGTCCATGTCATCCACCTCCACTCATACCATTCCCTTATTGGACGATCACCTGCATGAACTCCAGTTCACTGCCAGTTATGTCTTCTCCATGTCCTTGTAACTAATAACAGTGTAGTTATCTGAGTGGTACATGTGGTGGTTAGCAGGTTCAACACAAGGTGCATTCAGTTGTCGAAAGTTCAGTGAAGTAGAAAACAAGGTGAAGGTATGCTCATGCAACCAGTCACCTCCATAGGCCTCAAACAGATCCCAGTTTTTGTAGGAAAATCTCCCTGCGGACAGGTAGATTACCTCAAAGAGATAGACCCTTAAATCTAAGACAGAAAGTGCTTAACGTGGACATTGACTTCCTTTCAAATCTATACAAACTAATGCATGAGGAGGAAGGAAAACATAAGTACCTTTTTATCGATGTTTGTCCCTGCACGCTCCGAGTTGAGCTCCAATATTTCGCTCCTCGACGAGCTCTGTAGACACAACAACAATACGACCGCTTCCTACTCTATTGATATTAGCTTGAAAATAGATCTATCTACCAGAGATAAGTTTATGTAAGATTAGCCACAAACTAGAAATAAATAGGTCAAGCATGTCATATTAATGAGAACAATGACAACAGTTACTTACACTCGTAGATGTGAATGCGACAACTTCGTTAAGTCCCCTTTATATAACCCTTGCTCGAAAGATCCATGATCCAGACGACAACAACTTCAAAGATTACTCTCCTCCATTTCACTGTGTGTTTCCTATGAGATCATAGGTTTCATGCTAGCAATTCTTCCCCCTTTTCACCATCATAGAGCCTACTTATATAGGTTAAGAGAGACTTAACCTCTTGAGGTATCTTTAGGGTAGGTTGAGGAATTCCCTCCTGAGATCAAGGATCTTCTGATTGAACCAAGAATTCAAATGCAACTTCTTTCCAAACATGAAAGATCCTCCCCTTATTCTCCTCAACAGGCCAACTACTGCCTAGATTAGACAACGCTCCCTCAAAAGGGGCATCAAGGTGCTATAACGCTCCCTAGGAGACTCAAGGGGAGCACCAGCGCTCTAAGTATGGATATCTCTCCTTTAGAGGGGAAATTGTTTGTTATGACGCTTCCTAAGACCTTATAGGGGAGAGCCAATGGTCCTAAGGCTGATATAGAGGAGCACTCTCCTTCAAAACCCTAATTTAAAAGCTCCTTTCAGGTGGCAAGAGTTTCTTGACTTTAGTTGATCATTCTCCTTCCTCCAAATCAAGTGTCTGAGGTATTCTAAGTGTCTCCTTGGTGTTGTCATCATGGTAGTATGCTTTGTTTGATGTTTGCGACACTTGTGAACAACATGTGACGGTTGTAAGGAACATGCGACACTTACGACAGTTGAGAGGAACATGCAACACTTATCCAATTGAGTAATATTGACGTGTAACAGATTGCCCCCCAAAGCATGAACTTAGAAGAAGAGAACTGATAACTGAAATGCTTTGTAGACTTTCAAGCCAGGGTATAGACTCGGAGGACCAGACGGAAGCTGCACACAAACATCCAACAAATATTATGACATGTTTCAAAACCCAAGGCAGGCATACCTATGCTTGGGTGATCAAGACTTGCAATATATGGCCACCATAAAATACACTGCAGATCCATAATTGTATTGAAAAGGTATATGTTGTAGGAAAATCTCCCTGCGGACAGGTAGATCTCCTCAAAGAGCTAGACTCTTAACTCTAAGATAGAAAGTGCTTATCATGGTCACTGAATTCCTTTTAAATCTATACAAACTAATGCATGAGGAGGAAGGAGAACAGAAGTACCTTTTATCTGTGTTTGTCCCTGCACGCTCTGAGTTGAGCTCCAATCTTTCGCTCTTCAATCAACCCTGTAGACAAACAAAGTACGACCACCTCCTACTCTATCAATATTAGTCTGAAATAGGTCTATCTACTAAAGAGACAAATTCATGTGAGATTGAACATGAATTAGAAAGAAACAGGCCAAGCAAATTATATTAATGAGGACAAAACATTGCTTACAGCCTTAGATGGATTGCAACAGTTTCGCCAAGTCCTCCTTGTCTACCCCTTTCTCAAAAGATCCATGATCTGAATGATGATAGCTTCACCAATTTCTCCCTATGAGATCATAGGTCTCCTTCTTCCAAATCACCCATGTTCCAGCACCACTTATGAGATCATAAGTTTGGTGTGATTCTCCCTTTTCCAGTCCTCTTTCACCATTAGAAAGCTTGCTTATATAGCCTTGGAGAGGCTTTAACCATTTGAGATATCCTTGGGGAAGTTGAGGATTTTCCTCCTTCAGTTGAGGATCTACCCTAAGACCATGGTTGGACTAGGGATTCGAATCCAACTGCCTTCCAAGAATGAAAGGATCCTTCCCCCATTCATCTCAACAACTTAACTACTTCCCAGAATAGGTAGCGCTCCCTCAAAAGGGCCATCAGAGTGCTACAACGCTCCCCAGTAGGCTTAAGGGGGGTTCCAGTGCTCCTAAATACACCAACTCTCCCTCAAAAGGGCCAGAGGAGATTTATAACTCTCCCAGACAGTGTAAGGGGGAGCGTCGACGCTCCCAGAAGAGGTATAGGGGAGCACTCTCCTTCAAAAGCTCAGTTTTTGAGATGCTTTCAGATGGAAAAAGGTTTGTAAGCCTTCTGACTCATTTCTCCTCTTCCAAATAGAATGTTTGAGGTGTTTTAAGTGTCTTTCTCATGTCATTATAGGCACGACATAGGAATCATGGCAGTATGCTTCCCTGACACTTGCGACACTTGTGAGAAAAATGCGACATTTGCGACACTTATAATGACGACACTTGCGACACTATCAAAGTGAGTATTTTCTATGTGTAAGATTGCCCCCCAAAGTATGAAGTTAGAAGACAGGAACTGATAACTAAAATGCGTTGTAGACTTTCAAGCAAGGATATAGACACAGAGAACCTGGCAAAAGCTTCACACAAAAATCCAACAAATATTATGACTTGTTTCAAACCCAAGGCAGGCATACCTATGCTTGGGTGATCAAGACTTGCAAGATATGTCCGCCATAAAATACACTGCGGATCCACAATTGTATTGAAAAAAAGGTATAGCCACCAAGGATACAATGTGGATCTATACTCTGATGACATGAACTGATCATAGCCACGAAGAATACATAGTGGATCTATGAGATGATAAGACATAGCCATGACCAATACAAAGTGGATCTATGTAACAGTGTATGTATCATAGTTCAAGGGAAACTCCTTTGCAACCTGGGAAAAATACATAGAGTGATGACTTCAACCCAGGGTCTTCTTACCGATCCCGATGTAGTACAAATCTAACCATGTGAATAGATGTCCTGATGTCGAACATGGCAGAAACCACTTGATTACCGGTCAATGATGTAAACCGTTAACAAGCGCGAGGGAGACCACCATTAATGCAAATGATTCCCAAGGTACTCTAGTACATTCCAACGAATGTGAATGGATGAGCTGGAGTCGAACATCCGTGGAATCATCCGATCAGAGGTCAATGGTGTAAACCTGATGTCGGATGTGAGGAGGCCTACCATTGAGGCATGTAGGTCCCAAAGTACTAACTGGTTTCTAAGCCTAATTCCTGGATAATGTGTTGAAGTCGACAGGAATAGACTCGTCGAAGGAGGGCCTTGATGTATCCCCCATCAACGACACGAAACGGACATAGAGATGTAATTGGTAGATCAAATGAACATGGACTGACATGGGTATTGAGACAAGATATTTGTGATGGCTGACTCTCAAGGTGGATACTTCCCTTGAACACTGAGGCACAACAACAGAAACATGAGATGGACCAAAACTTGATGATGCAGTGGATGCTGTGACTTACGTTAGGTGACCCAAAGGAGTGAAAGAAACTCAAAGGATTGGCTCAATGCAGAGGTTCAACAGATTATAATGCGTGCAAATGACAAAGTGTCATGTTCAGGGGTGACTCTAAGAATTACTTGGTAATGTTCTCAAGAGACTGCTTGGCTTGCTTCTTTCAAATTTTCCCCCATCCAGATAGATGAGTACCTCTTTTTAATTTAACGAGTTCGAGGAGGGTAACACATGCTCGATATAACTCACTTTCGGTAAGTTCCTCTTCTTTTGTTTAACGAACCGAAAGAAGTAAGGGTTCGATCCCATATGGGCCTGTCGATGTTTGTTTTAGCAAGTCCAAAGATAGAAAAATCAAAGGTTTTTCATGATTATAGAGTCTATAAAAACACTTAAAAGAGAACTCTCTCAGTTCCTTTTTCATACAGTAGTTTGACAAGACCGAAAAATAGATAAACTATCGCTCAAAATATGCCCTTTCAAACCTTTTAACGAGTGTGAAAGGAAGCAAGATCACTCGACAATATTTTCATATTTAGAGAGTCTGAAAAGAGTTTAAAGATGACTTTAGGGGGGGTTCCTTTTTCTTGTATCCATACAGGTCTGAAAAATAGATAAAATTCTACCCGGATGCATTCTCATGTATTTACGAGCACGAGAAAGAACAAATACTAAGCTCGGTATGCCCCCAGCATGAAAGCTAGTGGCTTAACTCCAGAGAGATCATCAAAGGCTGGAGTGATGCCCCCCAAGCTTGGATTCATTCACCGTCTCTGAGGTCGTCACCAAGTTCTCTAGTAGATGAGAAAAAGGAGAAGGGTGGATGAAAAGAAGGTTCAAGAGAGGTGACTGTTTCATTTTTAACAAGCTTGACACAGGAAAATAACTATGCTCAGAGCCTCTGTTTCATTTTTTAATGATCTTGCCACAGAGAAGAGAAAACTATGCTCGTTGTTTCGTCCAGATCAGGGCTTCCAAGAGGATAATTCTCTGGAAGGATACCATGTCAAGGGATAAAACTCGGTCATGGTTTCCAAACGATCTTCACCAAATGGAAGACAGTCACTCTGGAAGGAACACATGTCGAGGTTCATGACAGGGGTAAGGAGATCAGGCTCCAATAACCCTACCGAAGAGATCACCATGTCAACTACCGGATCCAAATCGTTAGAAGTTGAGGTCATGGGAGACAACGCCACATAATTGACATGCGGTGGGGGTGATACTATCTGCATATAAGAACCATTTAGGGAGGTAACCCAGTCGGGGTCGATGAATGAAAGTTGATCAATAGTCACAATTATTCCATCGTGAGGGAAATATATCACATGGAAAAGGGTGGATACAAGAGATTTCATATCATAGACATAATCCCGCCCAAGGAGTAAAGCGAAATCCAAGGGGTCTCGGACTACCATGACATCGATAAAGATAGTTTTCCCTCCCAAAGTTACAGGAAACTGAGGAAGGATCCCTAAAGGTTGACTGGTTCTTCTATTAAAGGCTAACATATTCTGTGTAACCGGTGCAAGCTGTGGACAACCCAAAGCATACCAAGCAAAAGAAGACAAAATACTAATAGACACACCTTCATCTATCAGCGTTTGAGGAACGTCCCGACCACGAACCTGTACTATAATCTGGAAAGGAATGTGGGAGGTAAGACGAGGTCTAGTTAGCACACCCCAATCAAAAAGGATGGCCTCATTACTTGGAGGGGGTTTCGTAGGAGAAGGAGGAATGCTCCCCGGCACGGTAGAGTCTGTATTAATGAGAAAAACATGGGAAATATTGGGTTTACTCTCTAGAAGGGGAGTAGGATCAACCGATGATTGGATCGGATCAACCAATGGTGGACTTGGATAGACCACTTTGGTACTCTTCAGAGGAAGAGTGGGACTGACCGAGGAAGGGACTGGATCAGTCACTTTGACACTCCTTAATGGAGGAATGAGATCGACTAATGGAGAAACTGGATCGACCACTTTGGAACTCATCAAAGGAGGAGTGGGATCAACTGATGGCAGAACCGAATCGACCACTTGAGTTTCATTCTCCAAGGGAAGAATGGGGTCGACGGGTGGAAACGGATCGACCGCTTGTGTGTCACTCTCTAACGGGAGAGTGGGATCGACCGAGGATGAAAATAGATTGATCAATTTTGTGTCACTCTTTTGATGAAGAGTGGGGTTGATCAATGATGGAACTGGATCAACTACTTGGGTTTGTGGTTCAATCGAGGAGGAAACTAGATTGACCACCTGATCAACCGGACTGATCGGGGATGGAACCGAATTGACCAGTCCATCAACCAATGATGGGCTGGAGGAAAGCTTACGATAACCTTTTGGAATTTGAAGTTTTTCCAAAAGAGAAGAAGCCTCGTCCATGCGAGGACAAAGGTGAGAGTAATGATTACCTTTACATAACATGCAAGGGAACTTGACAGTTTTCTTCTTCTTACCACCCTGAACATCACTAGTTGACGGGGTATCATCGACATGACCGACAAAGGCCGATGATGTGGAGGACCACATTTCTAAGACCTGGGTAAGACCGGGGAAATCCCTCAGAAAGTGATCACCCTTACAAAGGCTGCAAGGGAATTTGGGTTTTGGATTCTTCATTTTAATCTTGTTGACCTCATAAACACTCCTAGTACTATTAATAGTAACTAGTTTCTTAGAGACAACATCTGATGTTGTTGGGGCCTTTGTCCTTTTCAGGTTCTTCTTCTTCTTCTCTTTCTATTTCTTCTTCTTCTGATCAACCTGGCTACTTGCTTTAGAGATTTCACTAGGCGAAGAAGGAGAAATTGAAGGAGACAAAACGGGTGAAGAAGGGGAAAAGTTGACATGAGGTTGATGTGTGGGTGGTGTACCAAAATCTAAAGTATTAGGTGCAACTGAAACATTGGGAGGATTCGGGATCACCGGAGTGGGGAACAACCAAATTGGTCATCCGATAGTGAGGCCTGGAAGACTCAGTGTGGCAACATATGGAGGACCAAAGTTTCCAAACGAAGGAAAGGTATAAGGTTACCCATAAGAAGGGGTTCCTGCATTGGTACTCCCAGGATTCGATGCCATTAACACTGACTTGACCTAAGGTCCACTAAGTAAAACAAACAACACATGCTATGAATCTGAGAAGTAATCAATCAAACAAACCTTCTTATGATGAAACCACTAGTTGGTGATGAAATCCAACGTCGTGAAATCAAAATAGGAAGGGGAGAGGATAGAGCGGGTAGATCAGTTATGTTGGTGACCTGCTTAACGGGCTTATGCCTTGGTGCAAGATTCCACGTAGTAATTGTGGATTTACCCTCCAAGGAGCCCGAGTGAGTTTGACCAACGTTTGTTCCAGGTACAGTGCGACTTCCCTTCACCGTCACCTTGTGTGAGACCCTAAATATTGTGGCTACTAAGGTCACCAACTCGTAGTCAGCCCCTGGGTGGGTACAGTCGACAGTCCAAGCAGAACGTATGGGCAGGATAACAAGTCTGAAATCAACTTGAAAGGATCCCACACATAATCGTGGGTATACCTTCCGGTGACCCCCAGTATACGATCCAACCACTGCAAGCAGTTGGGCCACGGAGGGATAATCTCCATAACTCACCCGAATGCGACCTCGTGCGTAACCCCTGTGTGAGAGGGGGATCCCAGCAAGCCAATACGACAATTGGATTTGACTCTCCCTACCGCAAGATAATAAGTTTGTTCAATAGCTTTGGAAAGTTATCCTTTCAACCTATTCCAAATACCTACACCTTAAACTAATATAGGTTTGCTAACAAAGATGTAAAAAGTCTGATAAATTTTAGTTAAGTGTTGATTTTAATGGTTGTTGTTTACTAAGAGGGTGTATGAAAGTGAAACTGATGGAATGATGACTCAATTCCCAAAAATATGCATGAAATATGACAAGCAATCATTTCTTTTCAATGAATACATATTTAAGGGAAAGAGGAATAGTCATTTTCACTATCAAACACTTGATAAGGAATGCCCTCAATCAATTTTGCTCTCAATCAAATCCAATATGATGCTACAAAAACATTTCAGAAATGAAAACTAATATGAAAATCAATCATGAATATGTACTTTTGTCATTTTCATGCGAATGATAATCAATTCAATGAAAAATTTCTCTTGCCAACTACCCTTTCAGATCAAGGAGATTCAGACAAGAATATGCAGATTTCGCACAAACAACACACCCGGATTGGACAAACAAGAGAAAGAAAACCAAAAATGCAAAATCAAGGAGAAAGAGATTGGACCAGATGACCTCAAAGAACCAAATGAGAAGAGTTACAAACTTCTAATGTCCTTCACTAGAGTTCCTGCTCAGTCAGATAGGAGAGAAGAAAGCAAGGGATCGATTTCAAGCTCTCAACAGAAAAAACTCAAGAATAATGAAGAAGGGAATAAAATATGAACAAAAATATGTTTACTTCTCAATATGAAGCATGTGAAAGGTCAAGGGAAGAAGCATTGAATCTCAAAGCAGCTGAGCAAGTAAGAAATAGGGTTTTTAACCTCAAAAATGCAATTTTTTAAAGGGATTTTGTGAAAACAGGGGATGGCGCTCTGGCTTAAGGGACAATAGGGCATTATAAATCTCTGTCCAACACTCTAAAGGAGTGCTGACACTCTGCTAACATGGGCAGGGGGGCTTCAGGCTCAAAAAACTCACAAAAAGGTCCAAAAACCCAAAATTTTGGTCAAATTTTGACAGGTAAGCTGAGTGTGATGGGGTAAAGAGTCAATAAGAAAATGAAATCAGATATGAAGGGGTGAACAAGGCCTAAGAACACAAAGGGTAAGACAAGGCC
Source organism: Picea engelmannii (assembly GCA_009831015.1). Taxonomy (NCBI): domain Eukaryota; kingdom Viridiplantae; phylum Streptophyta; class Pinopsida; order Pinales; family Pinaceae; genus Picea; species Picea engelmannii. Next base: position 120,658 of record ML778096.1, on the reverse strand, counting down.
TATGAGGAAAAAAAAAAAAAAAGTTTCAATTCTTCCCCAACGGAGTCGCGAGTTTCTGTTGTAGGAAAATCTCCCTGCGGACAGGTAGATTGCCTCAAAGAGCTAGACCCTTAACTCTAAGACAGAAAGTGCTTAACATGGACACTGAATTCCTTTCAAATCTATACAAACTAGTGCATGAGGAGGAAGGAGAACAAAAGTACATTTTTATCGATGTTTGTCCCTGCACGCTCCGAGTTGAGCTGCAATCTTTCGCTCCTCGACGAGCTCTGTAGACACAACAATAGTACAACCGCTTCCTACTCTATTGATATTAGCTTGAAAATAGATCTATCTACCAGAGATAATTTTATGTAAGATCAACCACAAACTAGAAAGAAACATGCCAAGAATGTCATATTAATGAGAACAGTGACAACAGTTACTTACAATCGTAGATGCGAATGTGACAGCTTCGTCAAGTCCCCTTTGTCTAACCCTTGCTCGAAAGATCCACGATATAGACGATAGCAGCTTCAAATATTACTCTCCTCTAGTTCACTATGTGTTTCCTATGAGATCATAGGTTTCATGCTAGCAATTCTTCCCCCTTTTCACCATCATAGAGCCTACTTATATAGGTGAAGAGAGACTTAACCTCTTGAGGTATCTTTAGGGTAGGTTGAGGAATTCCCTCCTTAGATCAAGGATCTTCTGATTGAACTAAGAATTTGAATGCAACTTCTCTCCAAACATGAAATATCCTCCCCTTATTCTCCTCAACGGGCCAACTATTGCCTAGATTAGACAACGCTCCCTCAAAAGGGCCATCGGGGCGCTATAATGCTCCCTAGGAGACTCGAGGGAAGCGCCAATGCTCTAAGGATGGATAGCACTCCTTCAGAGGGGTATTTTTTTTTATGACACTCCCTAAGACCTTATAGGGGAGCACCAACACTCCTAAGGCTGATATAGAGGAGCGCTCTCCTTCAAAACCCTGATTTAAGAGCTCCTTTCAAGTGGCAAGAGTTTCTTGACTTCAATTGATCATTCTCCTTCCTCCAAATCAAGTGTCTAAGGTATTCTAAGTGTCTCCTTGGTGTCATCATCATGGAAGTATTCTTTTTTTTATGTTTGAGACACTTGTGAACAACATGCAACACTTGCGACAGTTGTAAGGAACATGCGACACTTACGACAGTTGAGAGGAACATGCGACACTTATCCAATTGAGTAATATTGACGTGTAACACCAGTCATGTCTATGCTCTATAACAAATCTGTCTTCTGACACTCTGATTCCTATTTATGCTAACTCAGTTTCTCCAGCACATGCATCAATTCTGTCTCAAAGACAACAATAGTTTTAGTTGATTGATTCTAGCAGTCTTCTAGATTAGATGTGAGAGTGTTCTTCTGTGAGTGTTAAGAATCACTCTCATTAATTAAGTCCAGTGTGGATCTCACATGATATACTCCATGCAATGTTAGTTGAATTAATGGTCTGTTCTACAGTCAGTTATTTATAATTAGGTCTCAGTCCCCTAAGGACAAGAACCTCTGCTACTTTGTTAAATAGGGAGTCTTTGAATGTTTTAAGGGGTTCAATTTTTGGGAGAAAAAATCAGTACATCGGCTTGATTGAACTCGTTCTGCATATGGATTAAAGTCTCTACCTAGTGAACATGCTTTGATGATAGTGTTGTTTTTCTAATCTATATTTTTTTTTCTTATTGTGAATGCAATTTTGATTTGTGTTAAGTACTCTTCTTTCCCTTTTATCTATTATGTGACTTGTATTTATTAAGATGAAACCTGTGATTACAGCTATGCCTTGATGAAGTCTTTTTTTTATTGCAACCTGTGGGAGTGATTGCATTCTGATCCATGTTTTATGACTTGAAATAATATTTTAAGCATAAGACTTCTTGCAGCAGATTAATAATTTTTATGGGATAAATCTGTTGGTGCGGACACTAACCGATCTCCCTAGATCCCCCTGGTATCTAGAACAAAACAGGACAGAATACTACACTTTCCCTAGATCTAGTCTATTGAATGAACTAAGAGAATAGGGTTATGGACATACCTTATGAACGCTTTCCTTAAATCTCTGTTGTTCCAATCTTTTCTCCAATTCTCTCGTCTCGTCCAGATCACAACAAAACGAACCAATCGAAGTAAAGGCAGATTAATTTATTCAATGACTAGTCTATACATATTATCAAGGAATTATGTAATAAAATGACATCATCTTTATGGGAAAGGGACATATTGTTGTATTAAATTAATTGAAAGTGAAACTTACAACCTGAGCCTTGATTTCATAGGTCTCCTTTCGATGGCTTCTAGCTCCGACACACACACTTGCTCATGCATGAAGAAAATCAACTACTTTGATGACCTTGCTGTTGTCTCTTGCTGCTATAGCATCATTCCTCCATACAGTCTTGCACTGATTCTCTACTCAATCTCTTGCTAACTTGTTGCTTGCTCAACTTAACCCTTTCCATGAGAAATCTCCTCAATATATAGGAGAAGATAGTTTAGTTACTTGGATAGGGAATGATCCCAAGATATCTGGAATGCCAGTACTTGAATAACCACTCGAAAGCCAACTCACCCTTCTAGAAGATTCCCTTCTAGAAGATTCAAGATCTTTATCTTTTTCTCCTTTAAGAGCATGTTCGCACCCTAACCATGAGTACAGTGTGAGAAGTTCGCACCCCAGCTTAAAGCAGCCTGCGAGAAACAGGCATTCTCGTAGGTGAATATATAAGCAGCCTGCGAACATGTTTCAAAATGTGAATTCTGGAAGAAGACAACTGTAACTTCTCTCAGGAAAGTATCCTTGGTAAAGAGCTTGATTTTCCATCATCATGATATCATCATGACATCATCACAATGACGAAATTTGTGGATAACAGAATTCCCCCCAAAGTCTGAGAGCGGAACCAGTGACAGTCGATAGACTTTGTAAGCTGCATGTGTGTGTCAAAAACTAAAAGCACATCTAATCAGAGACCTGCAAACATCCAAGCATCAACAGAATATCATATATATCAAATCTGAGGCAGGCATTCCCATACTCAGATCATAGACTAATGACATCATAGAACAAGATCATGGCCACCAATCATACACTGTGGATCCATGCCGTCATTATATAGCACAGCCACCTGAATACACCGTTGATCTGTGCGACAAATTTTAAATCAAGACGACATAGCCACGAAACATACACAGTGGATCTATGTGTCGCAAAATATACATATTCCATCACAACCTGGATCACAAAGATAATATCCAGGGTCTTCAATCTCGTCGCCCAAAGTACAAATCTGACCATGTGATTAGATGTGTCGAAGTCGAACATGGTAGAAACCACTTGATTACCGGTCATTGATGTATACCGTTAACAAGTGCAAGGGAAATCACCATTGATGCCAATGACTCCCAAGGTACTATAGTACAATCCATCGACTGTGAATAAATGAGTTGATGTCGAACACTCGATGGAATCTCTCGACCAGGGGTCAATGATGAAAACCCACTGTCGAAAGCGAGAAACTTGCCATTGAGGCATGCAAGCTTCAAGGTACTAAATGATTTCTAAGTCTTAATTCCGGATAATGTGCTGAAGTTGACAGAACAAGACTCATCACAGGAGGGCCTTGATGTATCCCACATGTGACACGAAATGAGTAACAGAGTTTGAAAGTGAAACAGAGTATGTGGCAATTGAACTTTGGACACAGGGAAGGACGACACGAGGAAGATGGATAACTGCAGATGGCCGACTCAAATAGAGGTTAGACTGCTCTTGAACATATGGATGACACGACCAATAATTTGGCAGCATTGACTCAAAGATGACACATGGAAAGACCTTGTTATTGAATCGAATGAGAGACAAATGGATTTCCCAAACCGGCTTCGAATGATGAATAGGGGGTGTCATGTTCAAGAGCGACACTTACTGCCAATTAACACAAAAATGAAACATATCCCTTTCCCAAATTTTCCCCCACCATTTCTAGCAAGTACCTCTTTATTTTTACGCAATCTTGAAGAGGATCACATATGCTTGTTAATATAAGCTCATCCTTCGGACGAGTCCCTCAGAGTATTTTTAACGAACCCTAAGAAGGAGTGGTTCGGTCCCATTACAGGTCATTCAATGTTTGTTTAACGAGTCCAGAGATAGCAAACTCGAAGGTTTTTCAGGATTACAGAGTTTGGAAAAACACTCAAAAGAGAACTCTCTCAGTGCCTTTTTCGTACAATAGTCCAACGAGACCGAAAAAGGGTTAAACTATCGCTCGAAGGACGCGTAACTTCAAATACTTTAACGAGCGTGAAAAGAGTAAGATCGCTCAGCAATCTTTTCATATTTAGGAAGTCGTGAAAAGAGCTTAAAGTTAACTCCAGGGGGGTTCCTTTTTCGTGTAACCACATTGAGCCCGGAAAAGGGATAAAACAACGCTCGATCACGTTCTAGGTTTTTTTCCAATGTAAGAACTGATAAAAGACACTTGAGAAAAACCATAGGAAACAAACAAAACACATCATATTGCAAAAGTTTTTCGTCCATAATCATCTGCATTGGGTACCTGCAAGTCATTTTTCTCACTTCTGTATTAGAAATTAGGGTAAAAGAGTGAATAAATATGAAAAACCCACTTTTACTATGGTAAAAAGTAAATAAAACAAATTTACTATTCATTTTTACCACATTGTTTTACCCATTTACCATTGTAGTGCAAAAACTTCCATTTTACCTCTGATCTTCATCGTCAATTTCCAGGAGCGTCAGGGCATCATTTCGCGAACCGTCTGGATCAGAGTGGTAATATCTCAATTCCCTAGCTCTTCATGGTTTAATTTTATGAGTTTAGTGGCTAAATTTCAAGTTTTGAGGTGTTGTTTGAAACCCTATGCGTGAATGAGGATTCTCGCAGGCTGCCCATACGGGGCCTGCGAGAAGTTCTCATTCTCGCAGGTGGACTTAAGCTACAGTGCGAGAAATTCGCACTGTGCACTAAAGCCACCTGCAAACAGCGTAGTTTCCAAATTTTTTTATAACATTTAGCCAATAAAACCAATTTTCATCATGTTTCAAATCATTAACTAGCTTCACATGATTGTTATGCAAGTTAATAATTATCACAATGGTTCTCGAATGGAAGGAAAGAGAACACGAAGATGATAATTCCACCGCCGAAAACCACCCTCAAACCCTTGCCCCTTTAAGAGACTGCGGTCTCCTAAAGTATTTCTGCATACCGGGCATGGGAGCCCAAGTGTGATTGTTGGAACATTTAGTCCAGATGTGGGATCCGGATCAACAAGTTTTTAATGTCGGTGCTCACACATTGACGATTGATATTGAAGATATCTATTTCCTGACCGGGTTGTCAAGACGGGGTTCTTATGTCAGTTTGACTGGTAACCTGTTAAGCCCTAATATTGGCTCATTACCACTTAATTGGGGCATATTAGATTAGTAATGTTATTTTATTTATGTCGGCTTTAGGCCATTAGTTGTGATTTAGATTAGTAATGTTATTTTATTTATGTCGGCTTTAGGCCA
>ML778096.1:86363-109265 GCA_009831015.1 Picea engelmannii | reverse complement strand
CCAGATAACGTCAAAAGCAAAACTAAAGTAACACACTCACGCAGTATGATACATAAAATACAAGTACTCATGCACAAATGACTCATGCGTAGTACTTCTTCAAGTACAACCCATTCCTGGGTTCACTCAAAGGCACACCATCACAATCAACTAGTTCATATGCTCCTTTTTCCAACACTTTACTGACAATATAGGGACCACGCCACATTGGTTCGAATTTCCCAGCTCCTAGGACATCTTTATCTTGTCCATAAAGAAGAACAAGATCTCCTTCAGAGAAGACACGAGGTTTGACATGCTTGTCATACTATGCCTTAACATGTTTTTTCTGGGCTTCTATTACAAGAGTGGCATCACGGCGAGTCTCGTCTAATCGCATCAAATACAACAGACGTTCCTCTTCGGCAGAAGTATTAGGTAAGATCTCTACAACTAGCTTCAAAGACGGTATTTCACATTCTATTGGTAGAATGGCTTCCATGCCATAAACTAATCGAAAAGGCGTGAATCCCGTGGCAGACTTAACAGATGTCCGATATGCCCACAATGCCGAAAATAACATCGTGTGCCAGCTAGTTTTATGGATTCCTATCATCCGTCGAATCAGAGTTATAAGAACCTTATTGATGGCTTTGACCTGGCCATTGGCCTGTGGATAATAGGGTGTTGAGCTATCATGACGAAGGCCCAACTTCTCTGTAAGTTCAGACATCATATTATTTCTAAAATGACTACCGTGATCAGTAACGATAGCCTGAGGAACACCAAAACGAGCGATGACATGGTTGAAAAGGAATAAGGCTGCAGTCTTCCCAGTATTGTCGAATGTCGGCATTACCTCGACCCACTTAGTGAAATAATCAACAGCTACAATAATGTAACCATGCCCCCCGGCCGAGTGAGGGTGACATGTCATGAAATCAATGCCCCATTTAGCAAAAGGACCTACTGAGACCACAGGATGAAGGGGAGTAGGATGGGATCGAATCTTCTGATTATAAGTTTGGCAGACATGACACTTCTGAACAGCAGTAATGCAGTCGGTGAATAGGGAAGGCCAAAAGTAACCTGCACGTAAGATCTTCTGGGCAGTAGCATACCCATACATATGAACACCACATGCTCCTGAATGGCAGTCATTCAAATATTTCTCAGCTTCGTCAAAAGTCAAACAACGCCGAAAGATAGAGTCAATGCCTCGACGATAAAGAGTATCACCGAGGATAATATAATGACGTGCTTGATAGCGGACACGACGTTGTTCATTACTGGACAAAGCAGGCCGTAAAGTTTGAGTTTGGATATATATAATGATATATCCGTACCAAATATCGTCGGTACTGATAAGGAAAAGTGACTTGTCAGGTAACGAATCAACTGCTACCTTTTCCGTGGTAGTGTGGGGAAAATCACAAATTAATTCAGCGAAAACTAGAGATTTCTTCGACGTGGCGCGATCGAATTCCAAATCGAACTCCTCGAGAATAACAATCCACTTGGATTACTTGCCCCCCAACAATTGACGTGTCAATATATGTTGAATGGGGTTACAGTGTGAAATCACGGTAGTTTTCCTGGAGAGAATATAATGACGAAAACATTGGACTGCTTGGACAGCAGCCAAGGCCAGCTTCTCAACATGTTGGTACTTGAATTCCGTGGATGATAAAATTCTACTCAAGTAATAGATAACATGTTCATCGTGGTTATCATCCTCCTGAACGAGGACCATGCCGATAGTACACTCAGACGCAGCTAGATAAAGAAAGTAATCTCGACTATAATCAGGAGGAAAAAGAAGAGGAGATTTGGTAAGGGATAACTTTAAAGCCTCAAAAGCGTTGTTAGCAACTTTATCCCAGACAAACTCTGAATCTTTCTTTAGAAGACGTGTGAAACCACGAGTAATCTCGACGTAATTTGGGATGAAACGATGAAGAAAGTTTGCTTTCCCCTGCAAACTTTGTAACTGACGCAAAGAAGAAGGAGGAGGGAGATTAAGAATTGCCTCGACCTTGATAGGATCTACCCGGATCCCATGGCATGAAACAATGAAACCGAGGAGACGGTCGGATTCTATGCAAAAGACACATTTATGAGGATTCAGGCGAATGCGATAGAATCGACAATGAATGAAAATCGCTCGGAGATGTTTAGGGTGATCGACTCGACGTAAAGAATGAGCCGGCAAATCGTCCAAATAGGGTTGAACAATATGCTTAATATCGTGAAATGCATAAGACATAGCACGTTGGAATGTAGCACCTACGTTCTTTAGACCGAAAGGGATTTTTCTATAAGCGAAAGTACCCCAAGGACAAATAAAAGCCGTTTTATGTTGGTCCTCAGGAGCGATATTGATTTGATTATAGCCAGAAAATCCATCCATAAGGGAAAATATTTCACTACCGGCACAGTCATCGACGATCTGGTCGACGAAAGGGGTTGGAAAATTGTCCTTCAGACAAGCTTTGTTGATATCCCGATAATAAACACAAACGCGTATACTACCCCCCTTTTTATCAATCGGTACGGGGTTGGAAACCCACTCTGTCAATGCCACGGGATAAATAAAACCGGCTTTAAGACATTTTTCAACTTCGAGTTTAATGGTTATTTCTTTACGTGGATGGATAGGATGGAGGCGCTGTCGGACTGGTTTAGCTCCGGGGTATGTCTTAATCTCATGAACGACGATAGCAGGGTCAATACCCGACATCTCTTCGTAACTCCATGCAAAGATGTCACGAAATTCTTTGAATAATGAAGTATAAGTGACAATTTCTTTAGGAGAACACGACGCTCCAATATGAACATTCTCAACGATCCCAGGTTTCACAAAAATATCTATGGGTATCGTGGGTGAAATGTTACTAAGGTTTCCTTCCAAAAACACATCTTGTGTAGATTGGGAAACCGTGGACATAACAACAACGGTCGACGGAGTCGAAATCCGTTGATAATTCTCAAGAGTTTGTTGTTCCAGAAACAAAATGGAACGATGATGCCCATCGCCCCAAGGGGTGTCTTCCATGATGGACATGATCAGCTTGTCAGTGGGAAATATGACACAGAAAGGATCAGGAGACAACTCGTCAAAAGAAGAAATAGTAAGGGATGTCGATTGAATGGCTTGATAAGCTGACTCAACCGGACTTAACGACATTACGTTGCCGAAGCGAACATGATCTCCAGGATCAGGGACTATCCAAGGGTCAGCAGACATAGGAAGTTCATAAGGTGCAGTAGAGATCATATTAATGGAAGCAACTGACGGGCTTGGAACATTGGGTGGTGGTGGTATGGGGAAAGTACCCAGTAACGACGAATATTTTAGAAGACCAACACCAACATTCTCATAACCCGGAGGGGTGTTTTCTATGAACGGCACGTTGCCCGTGCGAGTATCGGTATTGAAAAAGGAAAGTTGATCGATAGTAACCACTTTTCCCTGGTGAGGAAATCGTAAGACACGGAAAAGGGTTGACACGACAGCACGCATAGAATCGACCCAGCTTCGACCAAGTAGAATATTGTAATCTAGGGGAGTATCAAAAACTTCCACTTCCACCTGGACGGTCTTACCTTCCAAAGTGACAGGCAACGCTGGTAGAACACCATAATGTTTAAAACCAAAGCCATTGAAGGCTCGCAAAGTGTTTTGTGATTCGTTTAATGGGGGAGAGCCAATGGCTTTCCAACAAGAAAAAGACATTACGCACATAGAGGCACCCTCGTCAACAACAGTCCGACAAATACTCTTGTCGAAAACCACAACTTGGATTTGAAACGCAAGTTGTGCGGGTAACCTTGGAATATGATCATCCAAGTTAAAGACTATCAGATTCTCATATGTTGGATCAATACCACCTATGGCTTTCAACAGCGCCCTGCTTTGTGCAGGACAAGACTGAAGGACTTCCAGGGCAGACATCGCTGAGGGTGCTTGGGCCAGATCTTCAACAATGCTATAGTTTTGGGCTGCCCGAGCATGAGGATTGATTGTCGATTTCTTCACGACACCTTTCGGGGGTGGTCTTATAACTGTATCAAGGTTCGGTCGTTCGAGATGAAGAGGACCATTCGTAGGTGGATTCGGTGGAGAGGGCTGTACCAAATCAGGAGGTAAGTCGTCAACCTTCTCCTTAGAAGGAGTATAGTATTTAGCTCTAGTGGCGAGCACAACATTGTTTTTCTTGGAATCACCGGTGCACATCAAAACAAAAGAAGACGTCGAAGTAGAAGGTTGGTCATGAATGACCAACGAAGCCTGTTGTTGAGACGGGAAGGGTTGAGACAAGACTGCCGGCGTAGAGGGTTTTTGTGTTCCTTGAAGGAACTTGTTAACCTCGGCACGTCTCGGACAATCCTTCGTGTAGTGATCGTCACCACAGATAAGGCAAGGATAGCGTGGTTTGCGCTTATACCGGTCATCAACAGGAGGATATTTGGTTTGCTCATTCGGATTATTGTTTTTACCCTCCTTATTCTTGCCTCTCCCTTTTCTAGACTTAGTCTTACTAGCCGGTGTAGATTGAACAACGTTCACTTCAGAGGTTTTACCGGCGAGAGGAGCAGGAGACGGAGCACTTTGAACATTAGAAGAATTGGATTTCGGGGTTGTAGTTGAAACAGAATGTGAGTGGCTATGAGTGGAACCAATCACACCATCAGCTGCATGTGAGGCAGCCGGAGCAGTAGAAGTAGTAGAAGTACCAGGATGAGGTAAATCAGGTAATAAATCATACAAGGTTCCCGTTTGCGAATAAACGAGATCTAGATACTGAGCACGACTAATAGCCTTCTCTTCGGTGACAACACCGACCATAGCAACGTCTTTGCCAATTTTGTTTACAAAAGACTTGGTAAACCATTATGCCAGTAACTGATCAGGAAGCTCAAGTTTAATGAGACGTCTCCTTCGTCGCCACTCATGAATATGATCAGATATATGAGTGCCCGAGCTTTGTTTGAAGGAGGTTAAAATCTCGGCTCCGGTATCGTATCGAATCGGTAACTGGTAGTGTGTTAGAAAGGCCATTGCAAGGGTGTTGAAATCGTAAAAGAAACCTCGTGGTAATTCAATGTACCACTTCGCAGCGACACCCGTAAGAGTCCGTTGAAAAAAACGCAATCTAATGGAGTCGTCCATCAACGAGTTGGACGAACACCACAAATGGAAAGTCATGACATGATTATTTGAGTCATCTCCCACCTTCCCATTGAATTTTGGAATGTCCGATGGAAGCTTTGCAGAATAGCAGGCCATTGGGGAGAGTGACGAATAGGATCATTAAGAATCCTAGACAAATCTGGCAGATCCAGAGTAGCAAGAAAAGGCAATTGCCGATTCACTTGAGGATACTGGTGACTTTGGGGTGGAAGCCCTGTTGGCAAACCAGTAGGACTGTATGCAGTCTGCCCCCATAGGGAAGATCCTGGTTGGTTTAGTGGTGGTTGAATCGGATAGTAACCCCAAGGATTTTGACCTTGAGCTTGAGTAGTGACTTGAGGTTGAGTAGTCTGACCCGAACCCCAAATAGGATTAGTCACACCTGGATATGGTTGGCCTGTGGTAGGGACAACTTGCTGCCCCCCAGCATTTTGAGGAAAGTTCTGCATAAGTTGATTCCAATACTGGGCCAATGCATGAGGTATGTTTTGTCCTAAAGGTGAGGTTGGTCCCCCTATCAAAGGGACAGTTCCACCCGGAAGTTGAATACCAACCGTAGGTTGTGTAGTAACAACGGTATGTCCGGGAAAAGGAAAAGGAAATGTACTACCCTGTCCACCAACAGGATGGTGCAAGTTCGGTGCAACAGTCGGGATAACGCTACTAGTATTAGGATTGCCAGTGGGAAACAGAGGGAGTGTCGGGATGAAACCGGGAATAGGATGCCTCCCAGGAAACTGAGGACCACCTGCAGAACCAACTGGAGTTTGTGGAGGTGTCGGATGGGGCACACTCAATAAAGGATTCAGCGCATGGTAACCAGGAGGTAAATTCGGGTTAACCTCAGGAGTACGTTGGGTATTAATAGGGGCAAGAGTAGTGGCAGGAATCTTGGTTTGGACACTCGTAGTATTTGCGAGATGGGCCATCTCAGGAGGGATAACAAAACGATAAGTGGTAGTCTCTGGTGTAGTCTCTGGTTCAGGAGACACAGGAGGGTTGATTTCGTAGACAGGGGAAGACTCAGTACCAAACAAGACTCATCGGAAATCACCTGACCAAAAAGGATCTTGGCCTACTACACCATGAGATGGCCCAGCAGTTGATTCAGAGGAGGTAACAAAAGTTTCTTCAGAAGGATTTATTCGTCCAACAGGTCATTCACCACAACGAATGCGATAGTCCTCTATAGTATTTGAGATTCGAAAATCAACAAGAGGATCAGTGGATGCTACTTGTGGAGGTGGTGTAAAAACTTCTGGGACGTCACTTATGTCCACGTGAGGTAGAGTAACAAGGGGAATTTCACCCGGACGAGGAGAGTCCTCAGGGGTACCCTCAGGTGCTGCTGTATGCAAAGGTTCTGAAGCTTCCGGATGTTCCAGGGACAAACCTTGCATCCTACGTGAACGTCGCGGGGGAGAAATTGTAAACCAATAATCAACTCCTCAACGAAAATCCTATGGTCAACTTCGAGAAACAATCAGCACACACTAGTAAACAAAAACTAAGAGGCAAACACCAAGCAAACAATACCTTCTAATTCCGAAGCCACTAGTTGGTGATGAAATCCAACGTCGCAACAATGAGACGAGAAGGGGCAGGGCTAAGATGGAAAAGTTACGTTGACGACCTGCTTAACAGACTTACGCCCTGGTGCAATGTCCCACACATAATCGTCAATTCTAGCCCGAGTGAGTTTGATCAACGTCGATTCCAGGTACCGTGAAGACTTTTCCCTCCACAGTCACCTTGGGTAAGAACCTAGAGAGATAAGCCACTAAGGTCACCACAAACAACAGTACAACTTGGGGAAACAGTCGTCAGTCCGATCCACACGCAAAGGCAGGGTATCTAGCCCGAAATCAACTCAAAGGATTCCACTCATAATTGTGGGTATACCTCGGAGTGCCCCCGTAATACGTGCAATCTCTACACTGATGTCAACAAAGCAGGGTTAGTAACTCTGCCAACACCAATGCGACCTAATGCTTGACCCTTGTGTTAGAAGGGCTTCCCAGGACAATATGCNAATGGAATTTTACACTCCCTAACTCAAGATGCTATTGTGTGTTTTTGAGCTTTTGGAGAGTGTGTCTCTCTTCCTACTCCAAAGCACTAGCCTAGCTAAATGTTGGTGTAAAAGAGCCCTGGAAAAAGTTACTAGATCGATTTTAATATTACGTAATGATTTTACAGGCTGTTGTTTACTCAAAGGTAATGGAAATGAAACTCGTGATGTATAACTCTGACCCAAATAATGCAAGGATATGATGAAATGTAATTCTTTTCATTCGATGAATCCTAGTTATGGGAGAGAGAGAACTACTTCCGAATCAATCTCAATACTACAATGCAAATACAATGTTCAATTTCCTTTCAGATGTCAATGCAAACAATCACATATCAATGAGAAAGTTCCATATGTCTTTTTCAAAACTTCAATACTCTTAAAACTTTGATTTTCAATGTTCTCTCAAAAAAGAAAAAATAAAACTTGAAAGAAAACATGTAGTTCACTTTCCAAGAAAAACTCTAAATAATAAGAAAATAAAACCAAATTATAAAGATCCAAACAAATAACCCAATCCAATACTTTCAATGAAAGCAAAAACAAAAGCAAACCAAGGAGCTTCTCAATGTAAGTGAAATTTTTTTCCTTTCGAACTAACAAGTACAAGAGAAACACCAAACACTCCACTCTCAACCAATCCCTGGTTCTCAGCCAGTCAGATACACTCAACTCCAGAAGTAAGAGAGAATGAAAATGCCAACAAGAGCTAAGAAATGAAAGTCAAGTTTCAAAGGCAAGAAAACACCTAGAAAACCTAGATCAGTTCCAGCAAGCCAATTATAGAAAAAGATATGTAAGTCACTGATTTAACAAGCCAAAGAGGTCTAAATCAACATATATGAACTATTGACAGAGTCAAAACTTGAATTCAAAAATTTCAAAAAACTGTTCGCAGGCCAGTGTGGAACACAGTGCGAGAAACTAGAGTTCTCGCAGGCCACTTTGATGCAGCATGTGAACTATCCACACTGAAATGTATATGCAGAGTGCGAACTGTCAAGGTTCTCGCAGACTGCAAATGGGCACAGTGCGAGAATCCCTGAAACTAATGAAAATTTTGAAAAAGCAAGTAAAAATCAATCTAGCTTATAGACCCAGAAGGTCTCTCAGGGTATCCTGAGGACTCAGAGACAGACAAATCAAAATAAAAATGCAAGCAGAGCAAATGGACACAGAAAGTTCAAAAACCAAAAAGAAAAAGGGATAGATCCCCAGTGGAGTCGCCAATTTTGTTATGGGATAAATCCGTAGGTGTGGACACTAACCGATCTCCCTAGATCCACCTGGTATCTAGAACAAAACAAGACAGAATACTACACTTTCCCTAGATCTATTCTATTGAATGAACTAAGAGAATAGGGTTATGGACATACCTTATGAATGCTTTCCTTAAATCTCTGTTGTTCCAAGATTTGCTCCAATGCTCTCGTCCCGTCCAAATCACAACAAAACGAACCAATCGAAGTAAAGGCAGATTAATTTATTCAATGACTAGTCTATACATATGATCAAGGAATTATGTAATAAAATGACATCATCTTTATGGGAAAGGGACATATTGCTGTATTAAATTAATTGAAAGTGAAACTTACAACCTGAGCCTTGATGTCATAGGTCTCCTTTCAATGGCTTCTAGCTCCGACACACACACTTGCTCATGCATGAAGAAAATCAACTACTTTGATGACCTTGTTGTTGTCTCTTGCTGCTGTAGCATCAGTCCTCCATACAGTCTTGCACTGATTCTCTAATCAATCTCTTGCTAACTTGCTACTTTCTCAACTTAACCCTTTCCATGAGAAATCTCCTCAATATATAGGAGAAGATAGTTTAGTTACTTGGATAGGGAATGATCCCAAGATATCTAGAATGCCAGTACTTGAATAACCACTCGAAAGCCAACTCACCCTTCTAGAAGATTCGAGATATTTATCTTTTTCTCCTTTAAGAGCATGTTCGCACCCTAACCATGAGTACAGTGCGAGAAGTTTGCACCCCAGCTTAAAGCAGCCTGCGAGAAACAGGCATTCTCGCAGCTGAATATATAAGTAGCCTGCGAACATGTTTCAAAATGTGAATTCTGGAAGAAGACAACTGTAACTTTCTTAGGAAAGTATCCTTGGTAAAGAGCTTGATTTTCCATCATCATGATATCATCATGACATCATCACAATGACCAAATTTGTGGATAACAATAATTGAGAATTGTGATGTATTCCTTTGCTTTTACCTTTCACTAGTACATTTGGGTCAAATTCTGATAGCGCATTCAACACAATTGCCACTTTATATTGTCGGGAGAATGACAAACAACGAACCCCCTCAAACGTCGTTTCACATGATGTCTCTTTTCTGACGACATATATTTTGTCGTTATTGCGACGTCCTGAACGTGGCAAGACCGACGTCTTGAACGTGGCAAGAGAGACGTCTAGAACATGGCAAGACCGACGTCTTGAACGTGGCAAGAGAGACATCTTAAATGTGGCAAGAGAGACGTCTTGAACATGGCAAGACCGATGTCTTGAAGGTGGCAAGAGAGATCTCTAGAACATGGGAAGAGAGACGTTCAAGACCGACGTATTGAACGTGGCAAGAGAGACGTCTTAGACGTGGCAAGAGAGACGTCTGGAATGTGGCAAGAGAGACATCTTGTACGTGGAAAGACTGACGTATTGAAGGTGTCAAGAGAAACGTCTAGAACGTGGGAAGAGAGATGTTAAGAGGTATCATATCCAACGTGATTTCTATGGGCGCGACACTCCAAGATGTCGCAATAGCAACTATGTTGTAGGTATTTAAAAAAAAATACAATATCAATAATAAGAGGGATAGGTACATTAACCTTTGCTAAGATACTAGCCATATCAATATTTAAATATGTATCATCGGTCTTATTCAAGGTTGGTTGAGGAGGAGGAATAACTTCCAATGGTAAATGGGGTCTTGTCTATAGAGAGTTTAGGATCACTAGGATATGTCTCGGGTGTGTTATCACACGAACTTGCAATTATTGAGCTAAAGTCCAAAAGCTCAAGTGCAATCATGCGTAATAAGACTGCAAAAATATACTAGAGAGTAAGTACTTGTTTTTAGATAGGATCAAAATAATACTGTACTTTCTTGGGTATTTCGAAACAAGTGCCATCTAATACAAGATCCTATATACCAATGAGATAGCCGAGCAACAAAAATTCCAGAGCCTTCACTGAAACCTCTGATAATTTGTTTGAAATTTAGCAGAAAATTATATCATCAATAATACAACTTGAAGTCATTGTAGGTATTGCTTTGTATCCTTTGGCTAGCACAACAAATTCACACGTAGCATGCAAGTGTTTTGTATGTATACATTGAGCAGAAGAGAAAATTCATAGAATGCAAATTGTAGCAATTCAAAACAACCATAACATATTTGGACTATAGATATAAAGCTCATAATCTCTCATGCCAAGACATTTGAAAATGCCAAACAATGTAAAATTCAATATCCCAATACTCAGTCAGAAAAAGGGGTGAAAAAAGACAAATTTAAATACACCCCTCATAGTGCAGCAGTTTAGCCAAAGGGATTCTATAAGAGGAATTTCAAAAAACAATAATTTGTAGCGGATTCAAAGGCAATATTTAACGTTTCTAGGAATTGCTTAAAGAATTGAGGCAAACTACCGAGGGCAATTGCAAGCATATCCCCTTTATCAACCTCTTTTCCAACAGCAACAATAAGCCAAAATGATCCTACCTATCCTTTAACTTCAACAGATGATAAAAAATGGAATCTCCCTCTGCTAACTTTGTGGAAAAGAGCAAATATTTAAAGTTTCATACAACCACCAGAGACATTTCACAAATGTCATACATCTGTCACATTTTGTAGCTGTAGAATCAAAATGTCAACATTTGATAACTTAATTATCCTTTAAATTCAACAGTTGATAAAAAACGGAATCTCCCTCTGCTAACTTTGTTGAAAAGAGCAAATATTTAAAGTTCCATACAACCACCACAGACTTTTCAAAAATTGCATACACTTGTCACATTTTGTAGCTATGAAATCAAAATGTCAGCATTTGATAACTTAATTAGCTCTCCTATATGAAGCTTCATACAACCATAATAGACTTTCCACAAATTGCATACATTTGTCTCTTTTTGTAGTTGTGGAATCAAGATGTCAGCATTTGACAACTTAAGTAACTACATTTTGGTTTTTAAATCATAATCTAGTTGCTTG
Organism: Picea engelmannii; assembly: GCA_009831015.1. Taxonomy (NCBI): domain Eukaryota; kingdom Viridiplantae; phylum Streptophyta; class Pinopsida; order Pinales; family Pinaceae; genus Picea; species Picea engelmannii. The sequence continues at coordinate 97,784 of ML778096.1, read as the reverse complement.
TATGTATTAGTTGGATCTCTCAAAATCTTTTCCAACACCAAATCCACTAGTTCTTTGTATTCAACAATACCAATCATCTTGTGTTTCCAGATATTATTGTTCTGCCCATTCTATTTCCGTGCATCTAGCAACTTGACGCTTTGTAAACTAGCCATATTTTATTTTTACAAACCTCGAATAAGCTCTTTTAACTCAAGTATTTTTTATCTTACTTGTACTCTAAGTTCTCTCCCTCTTGGAAAACTTACTCCTGTCTACATATCTCCTGAGTCTTGAGTCATAGCTCAATGGTTGGCTTCCTTGAATTGTCTCTGCTTGATGTATCTCTCCAAGACTATCCTGAGTTGTATCTCCTATTGGTGTCACATGTCTGCACACTAGCAACTAGCAAATTCGTGTCTACCCTACATTTTCTCTCCAGTGATTAATAGTTGTAAAATTTGTTGTTCGGTTCTGATACATGCAACAATCATACTACTACACAATTTGTCCTGATTATGATTCACGCTATAGGTCTATCCTAGCTATTGCTCATGCTGATGGTTTGATTCTTCATCTGCCTTGTTGACTGGGGCATCTGTCTGCCTCCTAAATTTGTCTACATCTATCTGTTTGGTTCTGATATGTGCAACAACCATACTGCTACACAGTTTGTCCCAGTTATGATTCATGCTATAGGTCTGTCCTAGATATCGCTCATGCTGATGGTTTGATTCTTCATCTGCCTTGTTCACTAGGGTATCTATCTACTTCCTAAATTTGTGAAATTTGTCAGCTCTCCCACACTAACTCACATTCTATCCTGGTGTTTCTCTCTCACATTTGTAAACCTAGGATCTCATACCATATAAGATTTTTAGCAAACACAAACATTACAAATGTGCAAATTATTCAACAGAGAGAATAGTATATGCTATTTATAATTTAAAAAAATGATGGACAAAATGTTTTTGATAGATTAGAAAACTGTTTGGCTTATTCATATTGAAACAAAGCTTAATATTGTAAATGTGTATTCCAAAAATCCATTATCCAAACAAGTATATCCTCTTCTAGTAGGTGTGGAGGCACGTATATATCCAAACATGAATCCATTACAACAATCCCCATATTGACCTAGTAGAATGTAGTCAATAATCTTTACTACTATAACAAATCCTTCTAGCCAGCCTATTCTGTTATATCAAAGCATAGTTTTTCCTCATCCCATGGACCCTTGATTTCAAATTTGTATTCTTGAGCTTTTATCAACCAATATGGACAATCGATCACAATAAACAAAAGTAGGCCCACAAAAAGAACAAATACTAGCCGATGCAAGGGGAAAATTAGGCCCAAAGTTATAAGAACCAACAAAATAGAAAAGCACAGATACAATTTGACAGAGTATTGCTTTATGCTAAGGGCGATCAACGGAGAGAAAAGCATTACTGCAAATACAAGAATCCTGGATGGTAAGCAAGAGGCAATCAGTACTGATGATACAATTGAATCATTCAGGGAAATATTACTGGACAATGTAGAGCGATTTTGAAGTAGGTATGGGTTCAAATCCGAGGATGTTAGAGATTGTATGGTAGAGCCAACATAGTCATGCAAGAAAAGGTGAATTATCAAAAGAAATACAGTGGGTTCCCAGATAGAATCTGAACTGATGGACCTAGTGAGTGTCTGGTATATAGGGGCTAAGAAATAAAGGCCACTAACAAAAAAGGTAACTTTAAGAGCATATTGACACAGAAGTGATACCGAGATTCTGCCTACAGTCAACAACAATACCGAGAATCCTAGTGCCAACAGAACTGCATCCATCATAAGAAGAATATTTTCATCCAGTTTGGCTTTCAAAGAGTAAGTCCATACATATGAAACGACAACTACAATACATATGTACTGGGCCACAACAACAAAATCCCGCATCATAGTAAAGGTATCTCTCCTTACAACATTGGCATTCATTACCATGTCATCCAAAACAGATTCATCATTATAATTATCATCGTACCTAGGTTGCATCCCTCCATATGCTATCTTCTTCCATTTTTTGTGAACTCTTGTTCCTTCATCCAACTTTTGAGGAGAATCCATTATTGGACCAAGTTGTTCCTAATCCAATTTTTAGAATCCAGTTATACTAAAGTTGATAAAATAATTTCACACTCTGAATGAGAGTAAAATTCATCACAGACACACTTCAATCTCAAGCACAACATCAACAAATGCCTTAAGTTGGCTTCCTGCTTGGGTTTTCAAGTGCATAAAATTGTATAGATAATTTGAGGAAAGTTGTAGGTTAGATGATACTGTCAACATGGATTCTAGCTCATGTTGTACATTTGGCCAAACCTGTCAATTCAGGCTCAATGTTGGGCTGTAGATCATTTAAAACCTGTCTAGCTAGAATCCATCCACCTAAAATAGTTGGCTGACTTCAATGTGTCAAAATTAAAATAAGTTTAAACAATCATTGCAAAATCAGTAAGGGTAATAAAAAAGAGTTCAAAATTTGTCAGTCAATTTCTACAAAGAACACAAAAGAGTCCTAGATAACCAAGTCTAATCAGTGGTTGCATATTGTATTCTCTTCAAATCGCATCACTTTGGCACAAGATCCTGCGGACATTACAAGTCCATCAGAAGATGTATGAACACAGCCAACATCGATCATCTCTAAAGATCATCTTACTAATCTCAAAATATTACAAAAGATGTATGAACACAACCAACATATTACTAAAGATCCCACAATGGAGAAGGGGATCTTAGTTGGTTACTCAGAAATCTCGAAGGCCTATCATATCTACATAATAGCATGGAGGAGAGTGGTGGTGAGGAGAGATGTTAGATTCGAGGAGGATAGAGCCTTCAGGAGATCATTTGAGTTGAGAGATAGAGTTGAGGAGGTCCCACATATTCAAAGTGATGCATCAGAGGGGACACAACCTCAAGTGTCTAGTGCACCAGTTTCAGGGGTGACTGGGTCACCCAGTACAACTTCAGGTTCATAGTTGCCAAGTATTCAAGAAGAGGGTGTAGATCCTTCAGGATCTTAGACTATGGTATTGATATTTGTGGATGAGACTATTGGGCGTGGTGATGCTACTTCTCCATTGATTACTCTAGGGAAGAAGAAACCGAGATGGTCTTAGGAGACCCTAAAGGAAGCCAATAAGTATGTAGGAGAGCCCAAGCAGTTGATGAGAGAGAGTAGAGTGCCAGAGAGGCTTGGATATTACTTGGCTATGGTGACAAGCATCATAGATGTAGAGCCCATGACATTTGCGTAGGCAATTGACCAGTATGTTTGGCGAGAGGCCATGTAGGAGGAGTAGGACTCCATCATGTGCAATGATGTGTGAGCGGTGGTTTGAAGGCCTAAGGGGAAGTCAGTTGTGACTTCCAGGTGGTTGTATAAGACCAAGTATGATACAGATGGCAGCATAGAGAAACACAAGGCCCGATATGTAGCGAGAGAATTCTCTCAAATAGAGGGAGACGACTATGATGAGACGTATGCCCCAATTTCAAGATACACTTCTATCTGTAGCATTATTGACATTGCAGTAGAGATGGGTTGGAGGATACATCAAATGGATGTAAATACTTCTTTTCTGAATGGATTTATAGAGGAGGAGATGTACATAAAATAGCCACAGGGGTTTGAGGTTTTGGGGAGAGAGTCCCATGTGTGTCTTCTGAGAAAGGCACTTTATGGTCTGAAGCAAGCTCCAAGAGCTTGGTATTCGAGGATAGACGCTTAATCGCTTCAGATGGGGTTTGAGAAGAGTGAGGAAAATCCTAACCTCTACTATATTATACGAGGTGAGGATACACTCATTCTCATACTGTATGTGGATGATTTGTTCATCACAGGAGCGGAGCATATCATAGTTGATTGCAAGCAAGGCATTGCATCAAAGTTTGAGATGAAGGACATCGGGTTGATTCACTATTTCCTGGGCATGGAGGTTTGGTCGAAGGTGGGTCATATCTTTCTGGGACAAGGGAAGTATGTTGCATACATATTGAGCAGATTTCAGATGGAGGACTATAGGCCCATGTCTACACCTATGGTCACCAACTAGAAGAAGCTTAGCGCTTCGGATTCCCAATTGGAGGATGCTACGAGATACAAGCAGTTGATTGGGCCTTGGATGTATCTGGTCAACAATAGACCAAGTATTTGTTTCTCCGTGAACACTCTCAGCCAGTACATGGTGGAGCCTAGGAGTGTTCATTGGATTGGGGCAAAACATGTGTTGAGGTACATTTAAGGATCAGTGGATTTCAGATGGGACTATGTCAGAGGAGATGGGCTGAGTTTGGTTGGCTACACAGACTCAGACCGAGCAGGATGTGCCATTGGTAGGGAGAGCACCTCAAGGTGTTGTTTTGGGTTGGGGTTGGGAGATGTTTCCTGGTTCAACTGGAAACTGAGGTCAGTAGCTTTGAGTTGGACCGAGGTAGAGTACATGGCAACCAGTCAAGCCAGTTGTGAGGCCATCTGGATTCATAAGTTTTTGGTTGGGTTATTTGGCCATGAGTTGAGTCCAACAGTTATTCACTACGATAATCAGATTTGTATAAAACTCTCTGACAATGCAGTGTTTCCTGACAGGTTGAAGCATATTGAGATTAGATATCATTTCATCAAAGTCTGGGTTTAGCGTGGGGCAGTTCAACTTCAATATATTTAGAATGATGAGCAGGTAGCAAATATTTTCACCAACGCCCTGCCAAGGGGTAATAATGTATATTTTAGAGACAAGATGGGCTTCGTGAGAAACACTTTCCTCGGTAAGAGGGAGTTTCCCATAAAATTACTTTACCAGTGATTCTGTCAATGCCTGTAATTTACCAAAAGCTTATTAAATGATGAATTAAAGGTTGTCTTCTCTAGTAGCCTTCATGTAAGAACTTATGAACCCTTTTCCTTTCCTTACCAAACATGTATTCAAGCCCTACAGTAAATTATAGAGTTGATTACTTAACTGTTAGAAACCATGTCAGGATATAGACTTATATTCTTGGTTCAATGTCATTCCCAGGGTAAACAAAATTTGAAAAATGTTTTGCTCGGTGATGAGCAGTGTTTATTAGAATTTTGGGCTTTAGGTAGCAAGGTAATTACAAAGTGGCTTTAGATGTCATCAAGGATCTTTTTTTTTTCCAGTATGTAGCACACATCGTAGGCAATTATCAAATTTAGGAAAGTATTACAAATTATTTAAATTAGGTATCTTCATTCTTTTCCAGAAAATTTCATAGAGTTATAATGAATTGATTTCTCTTTTATTTATGTAGGTGGAATTTTCTATGAGAGAGCATGATATGTCCATTTGGGCTGTTTTAGAATCATTGGAAATTGAAGATGCATTTGTAGGTAAGGGAACCTCGTCATGTCAATTTCTAGTTCGGTCTTTCATTAAAAATTCAAACAAAGCCATTGGAACCAGGAAGAACTCTCTTGGCAGTGAAAAACAAAAAAAGTTCAGGAAAACACGAAGTAATAAACAAATTGAGGGCAGTGAATATTTTTTTGAGACTTCAGAAGATCTCGAAGATTCTCCAGAACTTAAATTTCATAGTTCAAGACAACCATCAGACACAACTTCAAAATTCTTCGATGTAGAGAGTTCACTTGCTAATGACAAGCTACATGGTCAAATACCAAGTTTTAGATGAATTTTTGGCTTGTTGCCAAACCTTGAGGAAAGAGAAAGAAGCCATGTTTTGGAGCAAACATGATACTTAGATAGATTTGTGATTCTTTTGGATCAGGATTCTCCAGCATATACTAATATAGACAAGCAGGTTATACATTATTTCTCTAATTTTATGTTTCACTTTCAGTCATGCAAGTTTGGTATTTGTGTTAGACATTCATGTTATTGACACATTATATACATAACACATTTCTAATTTGATAATGTATACATCGCAAATGTCTTGCACAGGTAATGCTTTCACTAGCTACGCTCTCCTTTTACTTTAACAGGCCAACAATTCTGGCATTATTGAATTTTGTGAATGCTATAAACATTGAAGACATGGAAAAAGATATTGATGAAAAACAAACTGATACACTCATGACAATTATCAAGAAAGAAACTGGTGAAAAGAACAGTAAAGAAGAGTCAAATGCAATTATCGACCGGAAGGACTCTATTGTGAAATGACTGCTTGGGAAAGGCAAAGGTAGAGTGATTTTCTCGCTAGTCCTGAGTATGGCATGGGCACAGTTTGTTACGAACAATGAAAATGACACCCAGCTTGCTAATTTGTATCAAGATAACTTACATGCTAATATAAACGTATACCAAAAATACCATCAAAGTTTTCTCCTTGCGGAGAATTCCATTTAGTTATAACACTCTTTGTCCTAAGTTTTATGTTTTTTCCAGGTCTTTCCATCCACCTTTGGTGTAAAGGCGTCTTTGGGACATCTAAAAGTAAGTGACAACAGCCTTGATGATGCTCACCCATACTATTGGATCTGTGATATGCGTGATCCTGGTGGTTCATCCTTTGTCCAGGTACAGTACACTGTAATCGTAGTAAATTCTTGATTAGATGTATTTTTCTAAGAAACATAACTCTGGGAAAATAAGGAGGAGGAAGTGACAACGTTTGAGTAAAGATATTGATGGACTCATATATTTGTGCAAAATTTACTCTGGGAGTGAGATTTATAGATTAAATTAAAATGGAATTATTTCATTTTTAGAGCTTTCTTTATTATAAAAGGTGTGTATGTTGTTAACTATGCACAATTTTGATAGCAATGCAAAGTGGGTTGACCAATTCCATCTCGCCAGTTAGCAAAGCATAATGCTTCTATTTGCCTTTTCAAATGTCCAAAGACAAAGATTTTTTTTTTTTTAATTATGTCTAAATACGTCAAATCAATTGCTTGTAAGGTTTAGATTTTGTGGTTGATTCTGTAATTCCATTGTCTAAATTATATAGTAGCTTGAGACTAGACCAACTATATAATATCCCCCAATAGAATTGTGCTAGGATATTGTGTTTGATGTCAATTTTATTGTTCTGGTTGTATGCCTTTGTCAAATGTTTTGCATTACATATGTTATTATGTTGATTGAGTGCTTTCTACAAATAGTTTGCATGTATTTTTCTGGTGGTCATTTCATCAAACATATTGCATACCATCGAATTACACATAATACTGAAGAGACAACTTTGGCATTTTATTATGCATGGAATCTGATACACAAAAAGAATAAGCAACTATTGGTTGCTACAACATCTGTAATACATCAACAAAAATACCGCAAAACTCAAACAAAACCTGGATAATGCCACTGTCTCCCCAACAAGTGTTTTTGAGATGCTACAAGCTCCCCAAGCCTCCTTCAATCCTCCAAATGCATAGAACAGGGTTGTGGCCCTCCTCCAAAGCCTCCACGAATCTGCAAGAGGCCCCACGACCTTCCTTCTTACCCTCACGACTTGGAAAATGGACTCACGGTCCTCACCAAACCCCATGGCTTCAACCAGATGGGCCTACGGCCCTCTCAAACCCTCTCTACTCAGAAATAAGGGGCTCGTGGACCTCCTCTATCCCATGCAGCCTACTCAAGGGCCACGCGACTTGCTCCAAACCTCACAGCTGCCTCACAATGGTCTCACTACTCATCAAAGAGAGGATTCAACCCTCAATAAATCCTAGCCAGCTTCCTAGTGACATGGCCCTGCAGAGAAAGGTACATCGCCCCCCTTAGAAAAAATCCAAGAGCCTCTTAGCCAAATTTCTCCTCCTCCTCCCAAACTGTGGATAACCTGCAATAAGATGATGTAATGTTCCTAACTTGGCTAGTCTAGTCTAGGAAACAATGATAATATGATGTATCTACTATAGATAATTCATTGTTACAACATATAAATGACTATATGTTGTGGCAAGAATGGCAAGAATGATAATCAATCTTCACAAATGTGGCAAGAACGACGTCTATGTCAAAAACATGGCAAGAGAGACGTTTCGGTGGAAAACGTGGCAAGAGAGACGTTAACGTGGCAAGAGAGACATCAATGTGGCAAGAGAGACGTTAACGTGGCAAGAACGACGTTATCGGGCAATATGATTTTTTTTTTTTAATTTCCTCTATTTTTCGACAATATGGACAATTTTGTCCATAACGCTGCAAATAAAACGTCAGAATTTTTACAATATGTACTAGTGTGTGTTTTTCATTGTCTGTCAGTAGTGTGGCACCAGCCAAGGAGTACCCTCATCCTTGTCTATTTAAAAGCCAACCTTGAGCTTGTATTGGTAAAGACAACCCTTTAACTGATCCACAGAAAACAAAGAATAACCATTCCAAACCGATAGGTAGCCTAACTATGCCCTTTAACAGTCAAGTGCAGACTCTAGGACCAACATCTTTTGGCACCATTGCCAGGGAATGAAGTAACAAAATATCTTTCCCTGGGAGAACGACATTGATCAGATTTGAATTTTGATGGTGAACAAATATCATACACAGACAGACTGCCATCTTTCACCTGGCGACTCCACTGAGTAGAATTTAAGAATGAAATATTGGTGCCCATAAAAGGATTCAACATATCCAAATATGAAAACAACAAAGCCAAGAAGGCTCATTATAACCCTGAGAAGGACACAGTAGTCTTTGAGCCAGAAATACAACTAATAAAATCCACTGTAGCTCAGAGATATACCTCCCCCCTCAAGGGTAAAGCTACAAAAAAATATCCCACATCTAATCATAATCAGAAGAAGCCTAAATTTTCTAGCCCTGAGAATCACAATTCCAAGGAACCCCAGACATCTTCTACTCTAAATTCTACTTCATCATCTAGTCCAACATCCACCCCTGTATCTCCCATAAATTTGTAGATTCCTATTTTCCAAGCTATGGATGTTAACGGGATGGATGTCATTATTGCTGCCAGATATGCACCCCTAGTGTTGCCTACAGTCTTACATGCACTCCCAACCACAGATTACATGAAATATTTACCAATGTATAATGGGGAAGGTGATGTAGCTACTGAGGAACATCTAGTAGCCTTCTACAACTTTGCAGATAACTTTAACATTCATTATGCTAATGTGTGGATGAGATTGTTTGTGCAGAGTTTGGATGGGGAAGTATGAAAATGGTTCATGGATCTTCCTCCATCTTCCATTGCATATATTTAGGCATTAGATGAAGTGTTCATAGATCAATGGGTAGACAGGAGATATTATCTCTACTACATCATCGAGTTTGGGGATCTAAAGAGAAATAATGGTGAATCTATTTCAGACTTCATAAAGATATTTAAAAAGATGCATTGTAGAATCCCATATGAGATCAAACCAACTGAATCATTTTCCAAGATCACTTATGCCAATGCATTTGATGCAGAGTTCTCCCTCCTCCCAAGTGAGAGAAGATCAACCACATTGTTGTCCATGCAAGAAGTAGCCATCGAGGTTGAATCTAATATTTTGGCATTGGACAAATTAAATAATAGATCTGATAAAGATAAGAAAAAGCAGAGAGAGGATTCCCCTTCCTCCTCTAACTCAACCACCTCCGATCCAAAACTCGATGAAATGACCAAAATTTGAAAGATCTGACTTCTGAAAAAGCTAAGCTAAAGTGGGAATCTAAACAACCAAACAGATCTTTTCAAGGGGTTGGAAATAGAAATCAAAATCAATTCAGAAGGCCTAATGATGCCCCTCAAATACTACAGAGATATAGGAGAAATGTTGATGATCAAAGGGTAGTGCCTCCTTTCTAAAACAATCAGATTGAGGAGATAGATGTAGACAGTGATGTTGTAGATGATACTTTTGTTCTTTTCAATGAAACAAATTATTATATCAGCCACTTAACACAGCAAGAATATGAGGTAGCACAAATATCAAATCAGTTTGACAATCAGACAGAGGAAGAGGGAGTTATTCAAGGCCAACCCAAGAAGAAATATGATTTGAGGACTAGAGCAGGGGCTCCCAAAGCCACTACCTCATATCAAAACAAGAAGGCTGAAGTTCCTCCCAATACAAATATGAGTAAAGGTATGTCATCTAAAACTCAACAACTTTCCCCAACCAAACCTGTAGTCCCCAAAATAAAGGAAGTTGATAGGATACCAATCTCTTTCATCCTAGAACATGAACTGATTAAGATCAAGATCCCTATGCCTTTGATGAAATTGATGAAAAATGATCCTTTCAAAAAATCTATCATGAAAGTCTTGCAACCAACTTCTCTAAGGTATCTTCTGATGTAATAAGACTACAGGATGAAAACCCAGCCATTATTGTGGGTCCACACGTTGAGGATGGCTCTGATGCTTCTACCACACTCTATATATCCTTGAATGTCCATGATAAGATCATGCATAATTGTATTATGGACTCATGAGCCTCTCACAATGTTATGCCCAAAGTTTTTATGGAAGAACTAGGTCTGGAGATCACCAAACCTTACTAGGACCTGTACTCCTTTGATTCTAAGAAAGTAAAATGTCTCGAACTGATAAAGTATATGGTGGTTTCTCTAGAACAATTAGCAATGAAGAGTGTAGTAATCAATATTGTTGTAGTAGACATTCCCCTAAAGTTTGGTATTCTCTTATCCAGAGATTGGGATAATAAGGTTGGAGGATCATTACATATGGACCTCACTTACGCCACCATTCCTGTGTTTGGAGGTGAACATAGGAGGCTATACATAGAGGTAGGGTTAGCCTACATTTTCAGTGACCATCAGAACCCAATGTTATAACCCTAAAATGCACCACACAGGTTTACCTGGCATCAGGCCAACTCATGCCTCTTCCTAGCCAAAGCCATGTTGAACAAATCCTCAAAAAACCACTTAAATCAAGAGACCCGCGCCCTAACCTTTCACTGGGCGTGGGTGACCGCTTGCTGACCTTCTACTGCACGCGGGTATCCGCGGGCTAACCCACTACATCCCGTGGGTACCTAACAAAGAAAGAAATCAGGAAAGTTTCCGCCGGGACACGAGGCTTTTTGTCAATTAACTGGAACTCTTCGCCATGCATGGCCGAGAGTTCGCCTAAAAACCCTAGCTCCTTCTAGGCTATAAAAGGAGGGGTAGGGGTACTATTCAAGGGGGAAAAATAATAGCAAAGAAACTCTGCCAAATTGCCAAGTCCCTTATTGTCCCTACCCTTTAGCTTTGCCTCAAGCTTCAGGAGAACTTCATGTTGCAGCAGTTGGAGGACGAAAGAAGAGGAAGAGCCCAGGATCAGGATCGAGGAACGATGGCCAGTCTCAGAACTCATTGTAAGTGATTCATTTTGAGACTAATGAAAAAGATGCTTTTCCTGTCCCAAGTTCGTGAATCTCATCTATGTTGTTTGATTTACGTTTTATTTCTAACCCCCTATTAGATCAGTAGCATGCAT
>ML778096.1:49261-72006 GCA_009831015.1 Picea engelmannii | reverse complement strand
GAACTTCATGTTGCAGCAGTTGGAGGACAAAAGAAGAGGAAGAGCCCAGGATCAGGATCGAGGAACGGTGGCCAGTCTCAGAACTCATTGTAAGTGATTCATTTTGAGACTAATGAAAAAGATGTTTTTCCCGTCCCAAGTTCGTGAATCTCATCTATGTTGTTTGATTTACGTTTTATTTATAACCCCCTATTAGATCAGTAGCATGCATGTGTAGTCTTATCTTGATTGCAGGAAGCTTTGTAGAAGGGGCAGCAGTAGCAAGGAAATAGAAGGCTCAACGGAGGATCTACTTCGATCATCGTTAAAAAGGTGAGTCGATTCTTCCCATGTTTGCTTGAAAAAAGGGGTTGAGATTTTGGGTAGAAGGTTAAAAGTTAAATCTTAAGGGTCATGATCTGCGTATAAGTTTATAGCCCTAGCTTATTAGTCCGTAGGGTAGAATACCCCACAACACCCAAGCAATCACCCAATTTATGATGTTGAGGATGATATTGGCTCATTTGTCTTTCATTTAAATGAGAATGAACATGAAATATCAGTCAACCAATGCAAATATTATTCACTGACAGGTCAACAAAATAGAGTATGGAAGATGTATTTCAATGGATCTTCATCAAAGGAAGGGTCAGGGGCAGGTCTACTCCTCATTCCCCCTTCAGAATAAGTAATAACCCTCTCTTATAATATGGAGTTTGAAACTACTAATAATATAATTGAATATGAAGCTTTGGTGTTGGGACCGAGGGATGCCAAAGACATGGTCATTGATTGTCTAGCAGTGTTTGGTGATTCTGAGTTAATCATCAACCAAGTAAAGAACATCTATCTGGATAAAAAACAAAGTCTCAAGCAATATAGAAACGAGGTATGGGATCTGATCGACAATTTCTTTCTAGCATTTAACATATCTTTCATTCACAAAGAACATAATAATAAGGCATATTCTCTAGCCTTAGCTGCCAGTGCTTTTAGGCCTCCCATTGGCCCAAATATCAAATATCAGGTGGAAATCAGGCATATGAAATCCATACCAAACAACAGAAAGCACTGGCAGGTGTTGATTTGTGAAAAAGGTACAAATATCCTCCTTATTCTCATGGTTTATGATATAATCTTAATTGACTTTTCTGTTAATTAGGAATAATTAGGATAGGAAATGATTAAAATGTCTTCTAGAAATATTATTGAGTAATGTTAGATAAATTATGATATTTTGTTGGAATTGTTTGATTTTAGTGCAGAAATGGATAAATATTGTCAAACCCAAGATAGTTAAGGAGATTTTGAAGATATGAAGACCGTTGAAGGTTGAAGACATGAGGCGCAAAGTAGTTTTTGAGAAAGATCAATTCCCTATTTTGTAAACTTTATAAATAGTAAAAGCAATCCTGAGGATCTTTCGATCCTCGGGATAGCTTAATTTAACCATATCATTGTAATATATAGGGGGTAATGAATCCTGAAAGGATTCAATCAAAGAATTTTAGCCAAGCATTATGAACTCATAATTACTCTACGCAAACAATATTTTGTAAATGTTGTACCAGCTATGGAATTAATAGAATTTTTTGGAATTCTCGCCATTCTTGCATACTGAGTTTCTAGTAGCAGTGCTTCTAAGGACCGAGGGCCTAGTCTAAAGGAGTTACTGTCTCAATTTGTAATTGTATCAGTTTGATTTTCATTCTGTGATTTAAATATCTTTTGCAATTGTTAAGATATATGTGTCCTTTGAATGTTAATGATCGTTGTTCCAGTTTCCATTGTTGTAGTTCACTGCTTGACAATTCCTCTCATTTTCATATGTGTTGTCCCTTTCGCTTAAATTATCATTTGTTGTTCCTTTTGATTAGATTATATTTGTTGTTCCTTTCGATTAGAATACAATTGATGTTCCTTTCGATTAGATTATATTTGTTGTTCCTTTTCACAGATATAATAATTTGTCGTTTCTTTTCCAGCAAATTGACTAATAGTTGATAGATTAGTTCTGCAAGTATTTTCCTAGATTAGATTATTTCTTCTTAGAAGATGAATTCAATAGATTAGTTAATTCCTTTAATTCACAATAAGTTATAGATTAGATTTCGATTATATCACAGATCTTAGCTTCAAAGTTTTAAGGAATGTGAGAGGAACTTGATTGTTGCTAAACTCGAATTTTATTTAACTACACAATTTAAGCCTCTACAGCTATATGCATAGACTTTGTTGATATTCTTGAAATAAAAGATGAATCCTTGGGTTGATAAATTAATGTTAAACTAAGTCTATTTTTAGGACATCTTTAGAGACCAAAATTTTGGCGTCGTTGTCGGGGAGAGTGTAAAATATAACATAGGTTGTGTCTCTGGAGGATGAGGTATTGAAGACAGAAGGTAAGAACCTATGCAGGAAACAAGTAAAATACTTGTGCCAACGCCTACCTCCAGCTGATGTATAGAGGTCACTTAGGTACTTAGAATTTTGTGTGAAGTGTGCATGACTAAGAAGAAAGAACCTGAAAAACCAAAACCCCCACCAAAAAATACAAAATCCAAGGGCTCGGTGGCCCCTGGAAGAAGAAATTTCATAGATGAAATCATCCAAAAATATGAATCTCAATCTTTGGCTGGACCCAGAAGAGGTTCTACCCGAATCCCCCAGGCAGAAAATTCACCAAATGCAACCCATGTTGATATTCATAGAAGAACTGAAGGGACTGAACAAAGCTTTCAAAATCCAGATCTTCCACCTCTCAGCCCTTTAGATGAGGGAAAATCTTGTAATCTGGAGGAAGGGGAAGGGGAGACCAGTGAGGTTGCTAAGGAAAACCCATCACCACCACCTGATCCTAGATCTCCTGTGATAGGAGAAGGTATACCTGAAATCCCAGATAGAGGTAGTGTGATTAAATCCCCTAGGGGATCGAGTAATCAAACACCCCGAATAGAACACCCAGGCCAAAAAATTCCTAAAGATTATTGGCATATTTTTTATCAAATGGTGCAAAAAAATCAACCACGAACCCAGACCTCTACTTTGGATTACTCAATAGTTGACCCGGTTGCTAATGCCCCCATGAAGGCAATCCCATTACAAAATCTACCAACCTTTCATGGATTAATTTCAGAAGACCCTGATGCGTTCCTATTTGAATTTTATGTCCTGTGTAGGGGATATGACTACACCTCTGAACCTCATAAACTAAATTTGTTCCCCTCTGCCTTGAAAGGAGAAGCTTTACGCTAGTTTTTGGGATTAGGAGGGGGAACTATAAAATCATGGGATGAAATGAAACAAGCCTTCTTAACGAAATATCAGGATTATTGTAGAACTAGAGATCTAAAAGATGAAAATTTTCAAATGACTGCAAAGGAAAACGAGACATTAGAAGAATATGTTGAAAGGTTTCATTACAATCTGCAAAGATCTCCTTATGGAACATTACCAGGTGAGGTACTCAAAGCCACCTTAATAAAAGGAATGAAGGAAGAATAGGTAGAAACACTGAATTTAATGGGAAAGGGTGATATTTACCAAGGAACTTATGATAACATTGTCCAATTGTGCATCAGGTGCTCACGCGGGAGTACACGGACCAGATCAGGGATACAAACTCCCCTCACAAGAAATAACAACATTTCTAGCGGGGGTGTCACCCGAGCTAACGTTGGTAATCTGTTAGAGAATTTCAAAACTGACATTCTATGTACTCCGAAAACACATTGGGATGTTTTGCAAGCTAAACAGAAACAAGCGGAAGAAGAACATACCTTGGCCATATTTTGCCACCAATGCAGAAAAAAACATGGTCTGCAGGAATGCCCTTTGGATGTGGTTCGGGTATGCACCATCTATGCCAAAGATCATGCAACGGAGCAATGTCCATCCCTCCTAGGACTGAAAGATGTCTTTAGAGAAGTAGAAGAGGAAACATAACCATTATACCTGATGGCTCAACGTCGCCAATGGCAGGCCCTTCCCCTAGGTACACAACATGATCCCTCTTCTTTCTTTTTTGGACAGTATAATCAACACAAAAATTATGGAAACACATAGTAGGGCTAGCCATTTCCTAACCCCACCTAGTAGTCCCAGCAATATCCTAACACACCCTAGCCAAATAAATCTATTGCAAATCCCACCTGGCCAAATCAATCTGCTACAAACCCTACCTGGCCAAACCCACAATACCTCAACCCATCCTAGAAAAATCCAAGTAATAACCCCTATCCTTCACAATGGTCCAACACAGCTGCCCAAAACCCCTATTCAAACCAAAATTGGTAGTGCCCCATGGGAATTACCAATCAACCCATGGGGATGACCCCTCAAACTTAGTCCACATTGCAAGATCGACTCCAGCTACCCTAGAACCATCAACCACAATTGCACTCTCAATTACCAGATCAACCCCACCCAAATCCCAATAATAGACCAACTCATCTTGTGCAGATTATTGAGAATGTGGACGGGGTAATCAACTCCGTAGGGTGAAACGAACTCCGGTTGAGGTCAAGGCACAAAATTATCTACTGAAGAAGTAAAATTCATCAAGAGCAGGAGAATGAAATTAATGTACAACCAACAATAACACCTTCGACTGTGGTCATAAAGGAAGAAACAAAGCAGGGAGGAAACACAATCGAGCAATAGAACCCGATGAGGATGTAACTCCTCCTCCCCCGTTCCCCGAAAGAATGATGATAGCAAAAATAACTGTGTATCCTAATTTTGACATCGTAGGGGAAATACAGAATCTATATGTTAATATCCCACTCCTACATGCTCTGCAAGACATCCCAATTTATGCAAAGACAATTAAGGAATTATGTGGGAAGAAGCTCGTTAGGAAAGTTAAAAATTCATCATCAACTGTGCATGTGGTAGGTGCCTTGTCTGACCTCATTCTAGGAAGACAGGAACCGGTCAAATATGCAGAGCCAGGGAATCCTGTAGTAACAGTTCAGATAGAATCTTGTTCGTTTCCAAATACACTAGTGGATTTGGGGGCAACCCTTAATATCTTAACCATCAAAACTTGCAACACCCTAGGTTTCAATTCCTTCGAAGCGAATCCAATTATGTTACAATTGGCTGATCGATCAGTGGTGAAACTAATTGGTACATTACAGGATATAGCAATTTCAGTCGACGCTTGGGAATATCCAGCTAATTTCCTCATTATCAACCCAAGAAGTGGACTTGATGGACATCCATTAATATTGGGAAGACCATGGCTCGCAACATAAAATGCATACATAGGATGTCGCATGGGCAACATGAAAATTGCTAGAGGAGGTGCTAAAAAGAATCTCATCATGTATCCTCCAGCTAAAACAAGCCCTTCCATTATACATCAGTAGTTTCCTCCACCCAGATATCCAGAAAAAGATCTACGATCCCCTCTCACACTGGAAGAATATCTAGAATGAAAGAACCAACTAGAAGATGATGTGATCAACAACTTCATTAATAGCCCAACTATTGTAAGTAACCTGACATGCCAAATGATAAAAGATGTGTTAGAAAATGAAGCACAGGGAGATCCACTGGAAGAATTGATGGAACAATAGATCCCCACTGTCACTGTCCATAACAACAAGTTAGTTAAGATTTCACCAGGGAGGTTTATGAATATTAATACTAATTTAAATGAGCAACAACAACATAAATTGATTCATATCCTTTCTAAGTATCAACATGCTTTTGCCTGGGAGTATTCTGAAATGAAAGGCATTGATCCGCAACTCTGCACACATCATATTTATATTGAGAAAGATGCCCGACCCATTCAACAACCCCAAAGAATATTGAATCCTCACCTCGGGGACGTTGTTAAAGAAGAATTACAAAAAATGTTGGATGTAGATTTCATATATCCTATTTCGGATAGTCAGTGGGTTTCCCCACTAGTGATCGTTACCAAGAAGAATGGGAAGTGGTGAATCTATGTATACTATAGAGAACTCAACAAAGCAACCCAGAAGGACCACTTCCCCCTACCTTTTATCGATCAGGTCCTTGATACTTTAGCAGGGAAGAAATTTTTCTCCTTCCTAGATGGTTTTAGTGGCTATAATCAGATCCAGATTTCCCTAGAAGATCAAGATAAAACTACATTCACATGTCCCTGGGGTAACTTTGCATACAGAGTGCTTCCCTTTGGATTATGTAACTCTCCGGCCACATTCCAGAGGGCCATTATGAGCATATTTTTGGATCTGATTAATGAAGGGATTGAAGTTTACATGGACGATTTCACCCCTTATGGTGATGACTTTGACCAAGATCTAAGAAATCTCGAGAAGGTACTGGAATGATTCATTGATACCAGGTTATGTTTGAGTCATAAAAATTTCATATGATGATGATTGAAGGTGTGGTACTAGGGAATTATATTTTTGCAAACGAAATCAGGGTAGACCCAACAAAAATAGAGGTAATCCTTAATCTACCTACACCATGAACAAAAACTGAGGTACGTAGTTTCCTTGGCGCTTCAAGATACTATCCAAGATTCATGGAAAACTTTGCAAGAATTGTTGCACCTTTAAATGCTTTAATAGGTAATGCAGAATTTCAGTGGCTGATAAGTTTGATGTGGCATTTGTAGGACTTAAAAAGTTGATTTCGACAGCACTGATGCTGAGAGGACCAAACTGGAAAATACCATTCCACATCTCCATAGATGAATCGAATATCACCATAGGTGTTTTCCTTGGATAGGAAGAAGACGAGAAACCTTATGTTATTTATTTTATTAGCAAAAACCTTATTCCCGCTGAATTAAATTATACGGTAACAGAAAAAAAATTTCTAGCCGTTATACATGCTATTAATAAATTTCGTCACTATATAATAGGTTATCCAATTATTATGTATACTGATCATTCTGCTATTATATATTTAGACAACAAACCTATAACTAATGGATGGGTTACTTGGTGGTTATTACTTGTTAGTAACAATTCTTGTCCTGAGCACAAGAGTATTCAGGTCTACAAGTTGCGCGAGAAGCGCCCAAGTGTAGCACGAAAAATCCCGTTTCAGGCTTCCAAGCAAGTGAGCGGGCGAGATTATATTGTCGACCATCCGGATTCATCCATTAGAGAAGATCGGCGGTTGGCAGGAAATCATGGTTAGCGAAGTTGCACCGAGGTTAGCGCAATGGATAGTGCCTATATTGTGTGCAGGGAAGGATAGAGGTCGTCCATCCAAAGGATGCGTGGCACGAGATCTAGTTGCGTCGGTGTTTTGGAATTTGGGAGTTCGAAGGGTGAAGGTTCCATATTGTCCTATATCTCGAAACACTGAACCCCGAAAGCGTCAAAGGTGCCCAAAGTCGGGCCCACAGTGTCATAGAGCAGTCTCAGCCGTCCATCCAAAAGGAATACATGGTGCACGATTAGGCCCCTCACCTTTTCGCTCATCATGACTCTGATGCACAAGGAGCAACTCCTTCATATCCTCGAAAAAATAAGTGACAGGAGCATCCAGGATCCGAGCCCATAATATCACTGAGTGAGTTCTAGACCGTTAGATCTGAGAGGGACGCGTGGCGCAAAATTAAGTCGTTTCGACGTTTCTCTCATCGCGATTATGAGGAGAAAGGATCAGCCCCTTCCCATTCATGAATGCCGAAAGCGTCGTTGAGAATGAATGCATGGTCACAGCCCGTGGTCACTTGGAAATTAAAAGGAGATGTGCAAGAAGGGCCAAAGGCATCGAGTTCAGTCACAGAGGGGGTCATTGTGATCTCTAGGTGCCATCGGATCCGATCCCAATCCTGTTTCTCGCTTGGAGTAAATGAAGTTGAGAAGGGGTGGTTGAAACCTCTCCTCATGCATTAAGTATAAGGTATGGAGGATCTGGCGAGCTGTCTGCTCGAGAGGGTCCTTTGTAACGATTTTTCCAAAGGAGCCATGCCGAATTCCTCGACTAGCCAGAGAAGTCTGCACACGCTAACTCGACACTTAATGGCTCAGCTACTCCCCTTGCAGGAGCCATGCGCAGTTAAGGTAGCGCCTAAAGATGAAGATCAGTACAAGTTTTACTGAAGGGACACCACGCCTTGGATGACTGAGCACACCTCTGTTAGGCAAATTTTCCCAAGTATATAGACTCAGTTTTTGTAATTTGTAAGTATCGATGGTTGAGCAAGGCTCCCGGTTGTAAAACTTTAATGAAGCACGATTATTCTGGTTATGCATGGACTCTTGAGACTTCTTGCCTTATGAATGTCAGTTTCTTTCATGCCTTTGTTTACACTGTATTAGAGCAGCTCGGAATTGGAGGATCCAGTCGAGTTGTAACTATTATAGGATGATGTAGGTTGGATCACTGTAACAGTTGCATTGTTCTAATCGGTTCCTGTGATTTTCTTAGCACTGAACGACTTAGAATTGGAGGATCCAGTCAAGTCTCCCTTTCATTTTCTCGAAGCCCTGAACCAAGAGGATCTTGCATTCAGAGTTTTTCCTCTACTAACTACTGAAAGGCTTGTTTCCTGAGGTAGTTTGTTCTCTCTTCTCCCAAGTCTTCCACCTTCCCATGCTTTAATCAACTCATTGACTGAAGTTAGATCAAGACCTCCTTTGTTCCTTACATACCAAACCCAGTCCCTAAGTTTGAGTGATATCTCCCTGAGTCTCTACCCATTTGATCACCCATTAAAAACTATCGTGACATAAAACTGATGGGAATTGGGCTCTTCTCCTGCAAGCAATCTAGGAGTGACTTCTGACGCTAACATTTCTGGCGCTGTTGCCGGGGACAAAGTTGAAAATGTTCCCTGGGATTGAACGACATTGATCCTTTGATTCTGAAGGTGCATCGGGTATCAGAGCCTTTGAATATTGCTAATGTGCACCTGGCGACTCTATTGTGAAGACTCCATTGTGGCGAACCTGTCGTGTTAATTGTGGCTTTGAGAGGTAGACACATGTGGTCCCATCCATAGCTACCTCTAGCTACACCTGAAACTGATCTAGAGGTGGTTCTGAGAAAAGGAAAGGCCTCTGAAGAAGAAGCTTCCACCGTCGAACCAGGTAATCCACCACCTCCTGCTGTAGGAACTCCATTTTCTACTCCTCAGTTTCTTAACAGACCTCTTTCTGAGGTTTCCCGTTTCCTGAATTTTGGGAGTGTTCTTGCTGAGTTTTCCCCTCCTGGTCTAGGATTGGAGGGAGAAACCCTTGTCACTCACCTCTCCTCTAAAGTTGTACTTTGGCGTAGACCTAGGACCGCAGAAGATTTCCCCACTCCTATCTTTACCACTCCTCCTCTTGTTACTGTTACCACTCCTACACAAAGAGGAGCATATACTGACTTGAGCCCGTTAGCCTTTTCCTTAAATCCCCTTTTGTTTCCCATTCCACTTCGAGACTCATTCCCAGTAGCCCCTTCGTGAACTCCTTCTCCTCCAATTTCTCCTCCACCTAATATTCCTATGGATGGTGCTAATCCCCCTCTAAATACAATGGATTCCATAGTTGCTGCTAGATATGCTCCCTTAATCCTACCCCATCCTATGAATCCTCTCCCTGCTGGAGATTACTTGAAGTATATGCCCAATTTCACTAGGGAAGGGGACATAACTGCGGAAGAGAACCTGGCTGCTTTCTACAGTTATGCAGACAACCTGAACATTGAAAATGAATATGTCTGGATGAGAGTCTTTGTTCAGAGCCTGGATGGTGAGGTGAGAAAGTGGTTTAGAGGATTGGCCCCCGAATCTATTTTTGGGATCGAAGCCCTGGATAGTGCTTTCCTGAGGGAGTGGGGAGATAGGAAGGATTTCATGTATTACATGACAGAGTTTGGGTATTTGAAGAATATGGAAGGAGATTATGTCTCTGACTTCTCCAAAAGATTCAATAAGATGTATAATAAAGTTCCTGCCGAAATAAAACCCTCAGAAGCCTCGGCCAAGATTTCTTATGCTAGTGCATTTGGCCCCGATTTCTGTCTTTTATTGAGAGAAAGAAGAGCCATCTCCTTAGCTAAAATGAAAGATGTAGCCATAGAAGTGGAATCCAATGTATTAGCAGTTGATAGACTGAGGAACAAGGCCGACGCAGACAGAAGAAAGGGAATATCAGAAGCCTCAACTTCTGGTCCATCGGTACCCCACCCTCAAGTGGATGAACTAACCAAGATGGTGAAGTCTCTGTCTGCAGAGATGGAGAGAATGAAGGTAGAGGGGAGGAAATCATACAAGGGCCCTCAAAATTCCGAAAACAAAGGAGGTTTTAGGAGGCCAAACCACATTACTTCCTCGACTATGCAAAGAGAGAGGGGAAGAGACAGAGAAGACCAGAAAATTCAGGCCCCTTTTCAAAACAATTTTGTGGCCGAGGGGGAAGAAGGGGAAACATATGAGCTTAATCCTGAAATCCATTTCTTTGGGGACACTCCTCCTTTTCCTCATCTCACTCAATCATCATACAAGGAGTCTCTCATGGACAGTCAGCTAAATGAACTGAGAAAGAGAGACAAGATGAGTGGCAGCCAAGGAAGGCGTGATCTGAGGTCCAAGAAAAAGACAGTAGCACCTGATGTTCCTGAGCAGTACACTAGAACAGAGAAACCTACTAATGAAGTAGCGGACAGTCACAGAGGTAAGAAGCCCCGACCCCTCTCTCCCATACTCTAGAGTAATATTCCCGAAATAAGAGAAATCCCGAATCTTACATCTTCTTTTATTTTTGAGCATGAAATTCAAAAGATCAGAATCCCTGTGCCCCTGACCGAATTTATTAAACATGAAGGGTTCAAGAAACACTTCTCTGAGATTTTACAGTCTGAGGTCTCATGCCTTCCCACAGACTCCATCAATTTGCAGGATGAAAAGCCTGCAGTTATTCTAGGTCCTATTGTAGAAGACAGGAATGACTCATCCCCTCCCTTCTACACTTCCTTGAACATACATGACAAGGTACTGCACAACTGCTTGATGGATTCGGGGGCTTCTCACAACCTCATGCCCAAAACTTTCATGGAAGAGTTAGGGCTAGAAGTCACCCGAGCCTATCATGACCTCTATTCCTTTGACTCTAGAAAAGTTCAATGTCTAGGAGTTATCAAAGACCTGGTTGTAACCTTGTTTCAGTTGCCCATGAAAAGTGTGGTCATGGATATTGTAGTGGTTGATGTCCCCCCCAAGTTCGGTATGTTGTTATCAAGATCTTGGATAAAAATACTGGGGGGAACTTTGCAGATGGACCTCACATATTCTACTATCCAAGTGTTCAGAGGAGAACATCGGAGGCTATACAGAGAAGCCCAACTGGCCTATATAATCAGTGATGAGGCCAACCCTACTAATCATCCCATTTTTTCCTTGGACAATGATTTAGGTTCCAGTGTACTACAACTCAATAATTCTTTCGAGCCTCCTCTAAAAGTCATAAAATTGCGGACCACTTCTGATAAATTTCCTCCCTCCATCAGCCTCGTCTGGAAAATGTTCTTTGATGGAGCCTTTTCCAGGGAAGGCGCTGGTGCTGGGGTGTTTTTTGTGTCACCGGCTTAGGAAACCATATCTCTATCATACAAACTAGAATTTGAAGCTACCAACAATGTGGCAGAGTATGAAGCTCTTGTCCTAGGATTAAGAGCCACAAAGGAAATGGGAATTCAGGAAGTAGCAGTGTTTAGAGATGCAGAGTTGGTGGTCCAGCAGATTAGAAACGCTTATCAGGCCAAGCATCCTCGACTCAGAAACTACAGAAATGAGGTATGGGACTTAATTGAGAATTTCTTCTTAGCATTCAACATTGCCTTTGTCCGAAGAGAGAAGAACACAGTGGCAGATTCCTTGGCTACATCAGCAAGCAATTTCAAAGTACCCTTGCTGCCCAAATTCAGATATGATGTGGAAGTAAAATACAGGCCCTCCATACCTGACAACATCAAAAATTGGAAGGTATTTGAGGACGATCTCGAGATCAAGAAATTCTTGGAGACTGTCGAAGAATTTTCAGAGATGTATATCGACCAAGATTTTGTCTCTGAAAAAGGACTTGATAGGGGTAAGCTGCTGAGTAAAATAGCAAAGCATGACATTGTGCATCTCCCCAACAACCATATTCTAAGGGGACTGGTTCCTTTGGAAAGGCTTTTTGATAGAAATGATGTGTCATTAAAAGGGGAAATCTCGGAGGATGACACTGGTACTATTCAGTGCAACATTGGCACTGAGAGTGAGCCCAAGTTTGTCAAATTGTCAAGAAGTCTGACAAAGGAGAAAAGGTCTGAATATGCTATACTTTTGAGAGAATTTGTTGATGTGTTTGCCTACACCTACAAAGACCTAAAAACATATGACACTTCTGTCATCGAGCATAAAATCCCGTTGAAAGGGGAGGCAAATCCATTTAGGCAGAAGCTGAGACAGATCAATCATATGCTGCTACCTATCATGGAGAGGGAAGTGAAGAAGCTGCTTCAAGCTCAGATCATTGTACCACTGATATATTCAGAGTGGGTGGCCAACTTGGTACCAGTAAGGAAAAATAATGGAGAGATTAGACTCTGTGTAGACTTCAGAAACCTGAACATGAGCTCACAAAAGGATAAATTTGTGGTCGTCTATCTGGATGACATCACAGTATTTTCAAAATCTGATAAAGAACATTGTTGTCATCTCAGGAAGGTTTTCCTGAAATGTAGGAGTTTTGGCATTTCATTAAACCCCAAGAAATATGTGTTCTCCATGCAGGAGGGAAAGTTACTAGGCCACATAGTATCAGCGGAAGGAGTCGGGATCAATCCTAGAAGAGTTGAGGAAATACAAGCCTTATTAGCCCCGAGGTCCAAGAAGGAGGTCCAATCTTTCCTTGGTAAGATTAATTTTTTGAGGAGGTTTGTGCCTAACTTTGCTGAGGAGGTAAAACTTATAAAATCCATGTTAAGGAAAGGAAATGAAGTAAGGTGGACTTCTGAATCGCGAAAGTCCTTTGAGAAAATAAAGAAAGCCCTGAATGAAGCCCCTGTGCTTATCAGTCCCGATTACTCAAAGGATTTCGTTATTTTCTCCTTTGCCTCACCTGACACGGTGGCTGTTGTTTTATTACAAACAAACAAGGTTGGGTTAGAGAAGCCTGTTGCCTATTTCAACCGAGCATTGAGGGATGTCAAAGTCAGGTATGACACTATGGAGAAGTAGGCCTATGCCCTGGTAAAGGCTCTCAAGGCATTTAGAATCTATGTCCTGCAGTCAAAAATCATAGCTTATGTTCCATCATCTGCTATTAAAGACATTCTTATTCAGCCAGACATAGACGGGAGAAGGAGTAAATGGATAGCCAAGATTCTGGAATTTGACCTGGAAATAAAGCCTACCAAATTTATCAAAAGTCAAGGTTTAGCCAAGTTGTTGGCTGAAGCCAATTGCCAAGATTTGGGGGTAAGTTTCATCAATGAATGCTCAGGAATTCAGCAAGGTCAGTTGTCTGAAAGAGACCCTCAAAGGGAGCCCCCACTGTCTCGATGTCCCTGGTATAAGGATGTCATATATTTTTTGCAAGAGTTGCAGCCTCCAGATGACCTGCAAAGAAACAAGGCAAAAGCTCTCAAGCTCAAAGAAACCAGATACTTCCTTATCGATCAAGTCCTATATTGGAAAGATCCCCTGGGGTTGCTTTTGAAATGTGTAGATTCGCAAGAGGCTGAAAGGATCATGGTTGGATTTCACGACAGCCTATGCATAGGGCATCATTTCTAGAAAACCACAGCCTACAAAATCCTCAAGGCTGGATACTACTGGCCCACTGTGTTCACTGACGTCTGCAGAAGGGTCAGATCCTGCATCAAATGTCAAATATTTGCAGGAAAACAACAGCTCAAGTCCTTGCTATTAAATCCTGTGGTTGTTTTAGGACCTTTCCAGCAGTGGGGCCTAGATTTCATTGGAGAAATTCACACCGCTTCCAGTGGGCATCATAGATGGATCCTGACTGCTACAGACTTCTTTACCAAGTGGATTGAAGCTATCCCCACCAGGAGTGCTTCCCACAAGGTAATCATTGGATTCCTGGAAGACCTCATCACAAGATTCAGTTGCCCAAGTAAGATTGTCACTGATAACGCAGCCTCTTTCAGAGCTTAGCCGTTCGCCAAGTTCTTTGAGCGATTCGGGATCACATTGATTCACTCCACCCCATACTATCCCCAGAGAAATGGTTTAGCAGAGTCCTCCAACAAAAGCCTGATAAGAATCATCAAAAGACTGTTGGAAGACAATAAGAAGGCCTGGCACTCGAGATTGAAATTTTCTCTACGGGTTGATTGAGTGACCACGAAGAGATTTACATGCATCTCTCCTTTCCAATTAGTCTATGGAGTAGAGATTGTTTTTCCTTCTCATTTGGCCATTCCTGTAGAAAAATTCCTCCAGGATCATCAAGAGGAGCCTGATGACATGATTAGAAGAATTCATCAGCTAGTGGAGGTCCAGCAGGCCAGGGAGTAGGTAATGGACAAAATTCAGGACCATCAGCAAAGGATCAAGCAGGTTTTTGATAAGACGACCAAGAAGGAAGAGTTTTGGATAGGAGACCTGGTACTGAAATGGGATGCTCCTAAACAAGATAAAGGCAAGCACGGAAAATTCGAAGCCCTGTGGATCGGGCCTTTCAAAGTCTTTGAAGTATTCTCGAATAATACCTACAGGTTATGGGATTTGAAAGATCGAGAAGCTTTCAATGGCCCTGTAAATGGGAATTTCCTAAAAATATTTTTCTCTTGAGCCGCACATGGCTCTTTCGCGGCTGTAAATATTGTTTTTCTTTTCGTCTTTAAGTTTTAAATAAATGACCCCATAGCCCAATAGCAAGACACTAGAACTGGAAAATGAGTCCTTAGAGCATCGCAGGGATGACTCTATCCCCCATGGAGCCTAATGTTAGTAACAATTCTTGTCCTGAGCACAAGAGTATTCAGATCTACAAGTTGCGCGAGAAGCGCCCAAGCGCAGCACGGAAAATCCCGTTTCAGGCTTCCAAGCAAGTGAGCGGGTGAGATTATATTGTCGACGGTCCAGATTCATCCATCAAAGCAGATCGACGGTTGGAAAGAAATCGTGGTTAGCGAAGTTGCGCCAAGGTTAGCGCAATGGATAGCGCCTATATTGTGTGCAGGGAAGGATAGCGACCGTCCATCCAAAGGAGGCGTGGCGAGAGATCTAGTCGCGTCGACTTTTCAGCATTCGGGAGTTCGAAGGGTGAAGGTTCCATGTTGTCCTATATCTCGAAACACCGAACCCCGAAAGCGCCGAAGGCGCCCAAAGTTGGGCCCGCAGTGTCACAAAGCAGTCTCAGCTGTCCATCCAAAAGGAACACGTGGTGCGCGATTAGGCCCCTCGCCTTTTTGCTCATCATGACTTCGACGCACAAGGAGTAGCTCCTTCATATCCCCGAAACGCGATGTAACGACCCTGCTTAAATAGATGTATAGGATTATTAATTATAATTAATTTAATAATCTAACTGTCCTAAAAGATTAGCTAAAAAATAATTATTTCTTGAATAACATTAACTAATTAATTATTATTAATTAGTTATTCATGATTGTCAAGGATTAATTAATTATTAATTGACTCATTAATTAATTAAGTAAAGGATTAAAGGGGGGTTAATAAATTATTTTGTTAAATTAAGAGTTACGTACATGGAAAGGGATAAGATATTAATTCAAAGGGGTAAGACATCAAATATAGGATAAAATAATAAATAAAGGGGATAAGGGGCATTAATGACAAAAGGATAAGATAAGGTAATAAATGGGTTAGGTAGGGAATTAAATGAGGGTGAAGTCGGTGAAGGAGGAATATGGAGGGGAAGGAGGTTTACGGGAGCAGCATTCTATGGGAGATTGGGGATTGATTTTTGGGGCTCTCTTGGATTGGCAGGGAGGAGAGTGGAGTTTTGTAGTCAGGAAGGTTCAGTACAGGCACCGGGTTGCTGGAGGTATTGGGCACAGGGGCCAGGATATCCATATGATATCCTGGAGCTAGGAAGTTACCTAGTTGGCAGGGTGGAACTAGGTTTTGGGCAGTGTTTACACAGTGCAGAAGCGGTCAACAAGGAAAGCGAACAACCAGAGGTTTAGCATTAGACCCAGGTATTTAAAATTGTGTATTTGTTTTATTTTGCTATAAAATTTTATTATTTGTGGATAAATCTATATGCGAATGTGCTGCGAATGTGCTCAATTAAGGAAATTTATGAATTTTACTAATTTTCTCAATATAGAGGAATTTCTGAACTTTATTGTTATGTTAGTAGAATTAATGGATGTTTAATTTATTTGGCCACTACACATGGTATCAGAGCTCCTCGTTCACAATCTGGGGCCTTAAGGGCCAAATTCCCAACTCCAATTCCAGCTCCGCCTAACCTGCAAACCAAACATATTATTATTGTGATTATATATAAACAAATCTAAATATATATGAATGAAATACATATTGAAAATGTAAAAAACAAATTTACTAAAGTAAAACAAGCAACTAGGGTTGTTATAACATGCATATGAAGCTTAGAAACACTAGATTCAGCCTAGAAAATAACTTCTAAATTTAGATCACTTGGCAAAGTTAGCCAAATATAAATTGACAATGAGTTCTATACATTAATTTAGAGTAAAACGTGAAAATTGAGAAACATGCATATGAAGCTTAGAAACACTAGATTCAACCTAGAAAAGAACTTCTAAATTTAGATCACTCGGCGAAGTTCGCGAAAAAAAAAATAAAAAAAAATGACAATGAGTTCTATACATTAATTTAGAGTAAAACGCCTAAGGTTCAAATTACACACAAAGACCACCAAAATAAGTGTAAAGGCCACGCATACTCTATACTTTAACTCATAGTTTAACTCAAATATTGCAGATACAACTTTCAATCTTCCTATTATTCACAGAAACGGTAAGATGCCTAAATAATCGTTGAGAAAACGTATCTTAACAATCGCAAAGAGACTCCTTCCAACTCAAATTTGCTAGGAAGAAACGGATTTTAAGCATTCAAAACCCAACATGACTCACAAAATAGACGAAAACAAGTGAAGAAAACTAGCGATTGTCGGGAGAACGAACGTTCCAACTTACCTGGAATGCAGTTAGAGGAATCAGAATCCATTCGAGTGCCAACACTTGAAGTAGGCATAGGAGAGTTGTGACGGCGCCTTCGACACGCAGACAACTCTAATGGGGATATTATTGGAAAATAAAACCTCTAATAATTCAAGGCAATGACGATGTTGAGCCATTACTGTCTCATTATCTGGCATAAAAGAAAAATTGTGTATAACATTTGGAGCAACAACAACACATTGTTGTCTCTCTGCTCGGCCCTCTTCATCAAGGTTGAACAATCCCTCTTTATCATACCACCAATCAGAACCCCTACTTTTAGTACCATTTCCTATGTCCTCTGAAGTCAAAGCATCGTATACTGACCTAATTCGAGAAGTGGATCATTTGGGCTTGATATTTCATATTCAAAGCCAAAACCCAAAACTGGTAGTGGTACCTCTTGTGTAGACCTCTTTGAAGCCGAGCCAAGTCGCACCATTTTCTGTACATTATCCATAAGGTCTGTTATACCACACAATACAAGCCACCATGGCTAGCAGTTGTCAACGTCTATACCATCCATACGCTCTGCACACAGATGTTGTCATCGTACACAGTTGCCACACACAGCCATCGCCGCCATACATAGTCACCACATATAACCACCATTTGATCCTGCATCAATTTTTGTATGTCTTATTGTCTATACATTCCATACACAGCAGACATCGTACACTCAGTTGTTGATCTGTACTCAACCATCAGTACGTACAAATCACAGTACAGTAAATTAACGTCGTTCTAAAACTAATTGAAGCCACCATACAATCAATTCAAGCTATTGTACAAACAATTGAAACGACCAAGAAGGAATTGAGCCATACAGTGACCATACAGTCCATATAGAGCAATTAAAACTGTACCATTTGAGTTTAATCAGTGTACAATTCAAAAATTTAGGAAATTCTAAGTTGCACAACAGTTTAAAAAACTCCAAGAAAATTGAGTGTAAAAAATACCCCGCCAGTGACTTAAAAAATAAAAATGGATGATATAAATTCAAGAAAGGAGGAGAAAGCAGGATGGAGAATTACGGTGGTTATCAGAGTTTATATCCACATGGGCCGTAGAGTTCGAGGAGTTGTGCATGGACTTGTTCAGGAAATGCATGGAGCCGGTGGAGAAATGCCTGCGGGACGCCAAGATGGACAAAGGCCAGATCGGGGAAGTTGTTCTGGTGGGCAGCTCGATGCGCATACCCAAAGTGCAGAGACTGTTGCAGGACTTGTTCAATGGGAAGGAGTTGTGCAAGAGAATCAATCCTGACGAAGCCAAGAGCCGAGGAAAGAGGCGAGAGCCAGTAGAGGAAGGACGCATAGGGTCGAAGAGACAGGTTTTTGGTACTGAGAGCCGGAGGCCGAGAACGTGGGCCTCATGCCAGAAGCCCGACCTTAAAGGCTACCAGATAATCCCTCGTTTCTCATTAAGTATTAAGCACATTAAACTCTCGCCATTATATTTTTTTTTTTATACTAATGTTTAGTTTAATAGTTTATTTAAAAGTATTAATATGCCTTTTGAATAATTAAATTTTCATTTTTTTTATTTTGATTAAATTTTAGTTTTATAATTTATTTAAAGGTATTAATACGCTAGTGTAAATTTAAATTATTTAATATATATATATATATGTGTGTGTGTGTGTGTGTGTGTGTGTGTGTGTGTGTGTGTGTGTGTGTGTGTATCTAATTATGAGTTTTAATTTAAATAATTTAATAATATAGGGCTAAGAAAAATTTATGGAGTCCACGGGGATCGAACCTCGGACCTCCCCACCGGTCAAGTCTTTACAAAGTCCACCCTGCCAACGCACCACATGATGTGACTTTTACAAACAATTTCACATATAAATACTTTAATTGTCATACCCAAGACCACCCACCAAGCGAAGCGTCTTAAGAAGAACACTAACGCCTAAAGGTACATAGCGCTGGTGAACGTCGAAATGTGGCTGGAAGTTGGGGATAATTATTTAGATGCCACAGTTTAATCCTATTTAATCATTAAACATGGTAATTATATAACCTTACAGCATTTTTTTTAATGTGATTAGGTAAATGTTAAAAAAAAGTAAACATGTTAACGGATGCCTTGATAAATGCAAGAAAGTTATGAACAATAAATCTGACCCATTGATTTTGGAGGACGACTGAGAATATGCCAGCATATTCAATGCATAGCCATCAAATAATGGTTTAAGGTTAAATAAGATTAAAAGATCATTAATTGTGCCCATTGTCAATAGGTGTATGCCTTTCGGCGTAAATTAATAAACATAAGGTCGGAAGTCACTTTAATCAAGTTGTAAGCAGAAATTTAAAAGGGCTTAGACTAGGACAAGTGGAAAGGAGGCGGCATATGCACTAGGAGAGTAAGCATAGGAAGTGGCGAGTAAGGCGCAAGGATAGCGTAGCTATAGGGAAAGGGAACTAATAGTTCTTTTCGTAGGAGAGAAGAAATCAAGCTTAGACGCTTAATCCTAACCCTGACCTAGCCAATCCCCTAATGGAGTAATGTCTGTTTATAGACAAGTAAAGAAAAATTACGCCTAACCCTGTTTCTAAGTTTAAGTACCACCAATTTGAAACGCCCTTGAACTCACCCTAACAACTTTGGTGTGATGCAGGTTAAAGCATACAGGATGGTCAAGACTCAAAGGAGTCAAGGCAGGGGAGCGTCGTCACAAGCACCGCCAACACCGCCAGTGCCACCACCACCATCGCTCGAACTAACCCTCATACTGCGCTCGTTGGAAGCCATTAACGAGAATTTAAAGGGGCGACAACTGGCAGGGACTGAAGTGGAACCCCGACCGTCTGGAACGGGTAATCCAGAAGTGTCAAGGGAATTAGGGGGAGGACCTCCACCTAAAGACATCACGCGAGAATTGCAGAAGATCAAACTTCTGGAGTTTGCCGGGGGTCACGGTAATGAACGCGTGGAAGCATGGTTGGAAGGAATGACAAGGTGTTTTTCCTTAAGGGACTATGCGTCCAGCTCAAAGAAAAAGATCACCATTTTTCAGTTAAGAGACAGTGCCTTGAACTGGTGGGGCAACCTGGAAAGACAACTGCACCTTACCCCAGACACAGTATCTTGGGAACTTTTCAAGGAGAGGTTCTGAATGAAATATCTACCAGCATACTACAAGGAACAACAGGTAGGGGCATTTCATGCCTTACAACAGGGAAATAGAACTGTAGAAGAATATGAGATCATATTTATGGAACTGGTCAAATATGTTTTGTATATGGATAACGATCAACGACAGGCAGAGAGATTCATCTATGGATTGAACCCTAAGATAAGATCTATGGTGCGGATGTGGAAACCATCTTCAGTAGTGGAGGCGGTGGAAAATGCGCGTTATGCGGAAGAACACATGAACTTAACCGGGGGTACAAGACTGACATTTCTGCATCGTCCTGGATTTGTAGGGAAGACCTCGAGGACATTTCCTAGGGGAGGGGGCTCAAGGCCACCGCCATATGGTAACATAGTCGCTCCAAGGACAGTAGCCACGAGGATTTCAATGGTAGAG
The DNA here is from genome assembly GCA_009831015.1 of Picea engelmannii. Lineage (NCBI taxonomy): Eukaryota > Viridiplantae > Streptophyta > Pinopsida > Pinales > Pinaceae > Picea > Picea engelmannii. Next base: position 51,338 of record ML778096.1, on the reverse strand, counting down.
AGTACAACATCTCGTTCATCGCCAATGATGCAGACAGGTCTATGACCATCCCAGGGAACAATGAGTAGGGGAAGGAACTCATTCGAGAGGCAGTCACATAACAATGCACAGGTTCAATCTCGTGTTACCTGTTGGGGGTGCGGAGGACCCCATTACCAACGTGACTTCCCATAGTTACAATCAGGGTTCGTGCATAGAGAAGGAAAGGCACCGATGGGGAGAGCAAGTAGCAGCCACCAGATTTACGCAGCGGTTAATAATCACCAGGTCGAACATCAATCCACAATGGTGGAGTCATCAGGTATGCTAAATCATATCAATGTTAAGATTTTGTTTGATTCTGGTGCGACAGATAGTTTCATTTCACAATCTGCATTAGAAAAGAGTGGGTTGGCAGCCTACGAGCACGATGACTTTAAACAAGTCGAGATGGCTTCGGGGGAAAAACAAGCAGTAGGACCTAGTGTTGATAATTGTATAGTAGACTTGGGAGTGTGTGCTACCAGGTTGAAGGTATACGTCACTGCTCTCGGAGCATATGAACTAATCATTGGAATGGATTGGTTAGCATCTCATCGAGCTTTGGTAGATTGTTTCACAAAGAGGGTGCTTTGTGTTGATGATGAAGGAAGACAAGTAGATATCCAGGGTGTACAGAGAAAAGTGTCATTACGCTTTATATCGACTATGAAGGTTAAGCGATGCTTGAGTCAAGGGTGTCGACTTTATGTACTGGAAGCAGTGAATGAAAGGAAGGGACCCTCATTGGATCAATACCTGGTATTGTCAGAATTTCAGGATGTTTTTCCAAACGAGTTACCAGGGCTACCTCCTGAGAGGGAGCTTGATTTTACTATTGAGCTAAAACATGGTGCAGAACAAATCTCCAAGACTCCGTATCGGATGACAGCGCCAGAACTTTGTGAATTTCAAATGCAGTTGAAAGAGTTACTAGACTTAGGGCTAATAAGGCCCAGTGTCTCACCTTGGGGCGCACTGGTAATTTTTGTAAAGAAGAAGGATGGATCCTTACGACTATGTATAGACTACAAAGATCTGAACTATGCTACAGTGAAAAATAGGTACCTGATGTCGTGAATAGATGGCCTCTTCGATCAGATGAAAACAACAGTGGTATTCTCAAAGATTGATTTGTGATCAGGGTATCATCAGTTAAGGATTAAGGAAGGTGATATCCCAAAAACTGCCTTTCGAACTCGGTTTGGACATTACGAGTTTGTTGTAGTACCTTTCGGATTGACCAATGTGCTAGCAGTATTCATGAGCCTCATGAAAAACGTATTCCGGAAGTACTTAGACCGTTTTGTACAAGTATTTTTAGATGACATCCTCATCTATTCCAAGAATGAAAGAGAACATGAGGAACACTTGCAAATAGTGTTGTTGTGCCTTAGAGAGAACAAATTGTATGGGAAGCTGTCGAAGTGTTCCTTCTTTGAGAAAGAGATCCACTATTTAGGTCATATCATTTCCGGTGAAGGAATCTCTGTGGACGCAGAAAAGGTAAAGGCCATTATGGAGTGGCCAGTGTCAAAAAATGCCCATGAGGTGAGAAGCTTCATGGGGCTAGCAGGTTATTACCGGAGATTGTAGAAGGATTCTCAAAAATAGTGAAACCCATCACCACTTTGTAGCACAAGGGGGGCAGGCATAAATGGACAGAAGAATGTGATAGTGCATTCATTGAGCTTAAGAGGTTACTAACCAGTGTGCCAATTCTATGAGTGTCAGATATGGAAAAGGACTTCACAGTCTGCACGTATGCCTCGAAGCAAGGGTTGGGGGCCGTGCTAATGCAGGATGGAGGAGTGATAGCTTATGCGTCAAGGAAGTTGAAGAAACATGAGGAGCTATATGAGATTCATGATTTAGAGTTGGCAGCTATAATGCTAGCTCTGAAACTTTGGAGGCACTATCTTGTGGGGCGAAACTTTGAGCTCAAAACGTGATCTGGATTATTTTTGGCACGAAATGAGAGTGGAGATATAATAAAGAAATGCACAGAGATATTGCATATATCCAGTAATATAATAGAAATATATCAGAGATGCAACCA
>ML778096.1:28932-43433 GCA_009831015.1 Picea engelmannii | reverse complement strand
AATAAACGATGACAAAACCTCTAGCAACACAGTGCCACTGTATATTCCATTGTAGGGTGTGGACCCTAGTCCTATTAGGAGGGGTGGAGGCATTTCCCACCGTGTATCCTCCATTGTAGGGTGTGGACCCTAGTTATGATTAGGAGGGGTGGAGGCATTTTCCACCGTGTATCCTCCGAAACCTAAAGTCATGGGAGTAAGGTGTTAGTTCACGCTCCCCAAGATGTGTGATGATGACTTTCATATGCCTGCTAGGGAAGCTTGGTCGAGACAATGACACTTCCTCTTATGGGTTCTATTTGGAGTTAGGTCAATATAGTTCACGCTCCAAGATAGTCTAGCATAGGAAGGATAGGAATGGAGATGGAAGTTGGTTAGGGAGGAAGGATGAATAGCGATAGTTGAGATGGTATGGAGATCTGTCTTGTGGTGGAATTTAATGTTTTCCCTTCAAAAAAAAAAAAGAGAGAAATACGTATATATGAATATTCATAATTTTGTAACTAAACCACAGTTGTCTAAATAAAATTATTGAAACGGATAATTGTAATTAAGGGATTTATCAAACAATTGGCTGGTTGTTGTCTTTTATAAAAGACTAGTCTTGCTGATTGGATTGATGCATACATAAATTACTAATGGATGATAGTTTTGATTATTAGTACATGAACGAGACTTGTATGTACTAGCTACACATGCATTTCTTGTACATATACACTAGTATGTATGAGTTTTCTTGACTTACTTACTGATAATATTGGTTACTTGTTATGAATGTGTGAACCATGTTTCTTGTCCTTTGTACCATAAGATACCTTAACTTCGGGATGAAGTTTCCTGAAGGGTGGGTGTATGTAACAACCCTGCTTAAATAGATGTATAGGATTATTAATTATAATTAATTTAATAATCTAACTGTCCTAAAAGATTAGTTAAACAATAATTATTTCTTAAATAACATTAACTAATTAATTATTATTAATTAGTTATTCATGATTGTCAAGGATTAATTAATTATTAATTAACTCATTAATTAATTAAGTAAAGGATTAAAGGGGGGTTAATAAATTATTTTGTTAAATTAAGAGTTACGTACACAGAAAGGGATAAGATATTAATTCAAAGGGGTAAGACATTAAATATAGGATAAAATAATAAATAAAGGGGATAAGGGGCATTAACGACAAAAGGATAAGATAAGGTAATAAATGGGTTAGGTAAGGAAGTAAATGAGGGTGAATTCGGTGAAGGAGGAATATGGAGGGGAAGGAGGTTTATGGGAGCAACATTCTACGGGACATGGGGGATTGATTTTTGGGGCTCTCTTGGATTGGCAGGGAGGAGAGTGGAGTTTTGTAGTCAGGAAGGTTCAGTACAGGCACCGGGTTGTTGGAGGTTTTGGGCACGGGGTCCAGGATATCCATATGATATATTGGAGCTAGGAAGTTACCTACTTGGCAGGGTGGAACTAGGTTTTGGGCAATGTTTACACTGTGCAACAACGGTCAACAAGGAAAGCGAACAACCAGAGGTTTAGCATCAGACCAAGGTATTTAAAATTGTGTATTTGTTTTATTTTTCTATAAAAATTTATTATTTGTGGATAAATCTATATGCGAATGTGCTGCGAATGTGCTCAATTAAGGAAATTTATGAATTTTACTAATTTGCTCAATATAAAGGAATTATTGAACTTTACCATTATGTTAGTAGAATTAATGGATGTTTAATTTATTTTGCCACTACACGCGATGTGCCAAGAGCATCCAGGATCCGGGCCCACAATATCACCGAGTGAGTTCTAGACCGTTAGATCTGAGAGGGACGCGTGGTGCCAAATTAAGCCATTTCAATGCTTCGCTCATCGCGATTATGAGGATCAAGGATCAGCCCCTTCCCATTCGCGAACGCCGAAAGCATCGTTGAGAATGAACGCGTGGTCACAGCCCATGGTCACTTGGAAATTAAAAGGATTTGTGCAAGAAGGGCCAAAGGTGTCGAGTTCAGTCACAGAGGGGGTCATCATGATCTCCAGGTGCCATCGGATCTGATCCCAATCTTGTTTCTCGCTTGGAGTAAATGAAGGTGAGAAGGGGTGGTTGAAACCTCTCCTCACGCATTAAGTATAAGGTATGGAGGATATGGCGAGCTGTCTACTCGAGAGGATCCTGTGTACTGATTTTTCCAAAGGAACCATGCTGAAGTCCTCGACTAGCCAGCGAAGTCTGCACACGCTAACTCAACACTTAATGGCTCAGCTACTCCCCTTGCAGGATCCATGCGTAGTTAATGTGGCACCTGAAGATGAATATCAGTACGAGTTTGACTGAAGGGACACCACGCCTTGGATGACTGAGCATGCCTCTGTTAGGCGAATTTTCCCGAGTATATAGACTCAGTTTTTGTAATTTGTAAGTATCGATGGTTGAGCAAGGCTCCCGGTTGTAAAACTTTAATGAAGCACTGTTATTCTGGTTATGCATGGACTTTGAGACTTCTTTCCTTATGAATTTCAGTTTCTTTCATGCCTTTATTTATACTGTATTAGAGAAGCTCGGAATTGGATGATCCAGTCGAGTTGTAACTGTTATAGGATGATGTAGGTTGGATCATTGTAACAGTTGCATTGTTCTAATCAGTTCCTGTGATTTTCTTAGCACTGAACGACTTGGAATTGGAGGATCCAGTCAAGTCTCCCTTTCAGTTTCTTGAAGCCCTGAACCAAAAGGATCTTGCATTCAGAGTTTTTCCTCTACTAACGGCTGAAAGGCCTATTGCCTGAGGTAGTTTGTTCACTCTTCTCCCAAGTCTTCCACCTGCCCATGCTTTAATCGACTCACTGACTGAAGTTAGATCAAGACCTCCTTTGTTCCTTACATACCAGACCCAGTCCCTGAGTTTGAGTGATATCTCCCTTAGTCTCTACCCATTTGATCACCCATTAAATTCTATCATGACATAAAAATGATGGGTGTTGGGCTCTACTCCTGCAAGCAATCCAGGAGTGACTTCTGACGCTAACATTACTATTGCAGGAATTCAACATCACCATTAAGGATCGACTCGGAAGAGAGAATCTTGTTGCAGACTTTATGTCTCACATACCAAAAATATATGATTCTTTGACAGTTGAAGACCAATTTCCAGATAAACATTTGTTTGTTGTCACTACTAAGCCACCTTGGTTCACTGATGTGCAAAAGTATCTGGCGGATGGGAAACTACCAGCACACCTATCATCAAGAGAAAAGAAATTGATCTTCCAGTGCAATGCACGATTCACCTAGATTGGTGGATATATTTTCCACACAGGGGCTGATCTCCAGATCTGAAGACGTGTAAGAGATGATGAAATATATGACATACTGAATGCAGGTCATGATGAGCCCTGTGGAGGAAATTTTGTAGACCACAGGACTGGGCATAAGATTTTACAGATGGGCTATTATTGGCCCTCAATATTCAAAGATGCAAAAAAATATATCTAGACCTGCGACAGTTGTCAAAGGATGGGTCGACCAGGCCAAGATGATGAAATGTCTGTGCAAGCACAAGTGGTTGCAAAACCTTTCGAGATATGGGCACTAGAATTTGTTGGTCCCTTCAATTCAAAAAGAAACCATAAGTCCTATATACTAGTTGCAATAGACTACATGACCAAATGGGTGGAGGCAGAAGCCTTGTCAAACGCAACAGAGGAAGCAGTCATTAAACTCCTTTTCAAACTATTTGTATGCTATGGATTACCTAGGGAAGTAATCACTGATGGAGGGTCACAATTTATAGCCCATAGAATTACGACCACCCTGAACAATTATCATATCAAACACAGGGTTACTTCCCCATACCACCCACAGGAAAATGGGCAAGTAGAAAGTTCCAATAAATTCTTGAAGGAAATTTTGACAAAAACAGTCTCAACAAACCATCAGAATTGGGAAACTGAGCTTCCAAATCCCTTATGGGCTTATCGTACAATGTGGCGTAACACCACTGGATATTCCCCTTATCATTTATTCTATGGAAAATAACCTATCTTCCTGATTGAGTTTGAGATCAAGACTCTAAGGATGGCCCAGTAAATTGGGTTAGATCTTACAGAGGCACATAAACAACGCCTATAGCAACTCAATGAGTTAGGAGAAGCACACTTGTCCGCTCTGCAGCGCATAGCCATTATTCAACAACGGAGAGCTAGTTGGCATGATAAACATATCAAGAAGAAATATTTTCATAAAGGTGATTGGGCGCTTCTCTATGACTCCAGATTTCAGGATTTTCCTAGAAATTTGCAGACAAGGTGGTTGGGACCATATGAAATCAATGAAGTTCACAATAATGGCATTGTCACTTTAGTTACCATCGATGGGTCTAGTTCTACTTTTCTGGTAAATGGACATCGGCTATGACTCTACCATAATCCTCCTTCAAAATAATCCTTCTAACAAGAAGTAAGTAAGGACCATATTGTTCAGATTCTAGCTAGCTGGGAAGGTAACCCAACAGCTTCAACTTCATAAATGATGATTTTTATCACCACTGTACATATTGTATATAACTTTCTTTACAGATTTGATTGAGCTTTAGGTTTTACTTGTTAGGAAAGTCACTTGACAAAATAATAACTAGAAAATATGACTATAATGAATTTAATTAGCACTCTTCTTTGTTCCTTACCCCTATCTCATTCTGTAAAAATCATCAAATATAAACCTTGTTTTCAAAAAATATGAATATGTCATGTTCTGCAGCAAAAATCAGGTAACTGTAATAAAATACTGACGCTAATAGACCATCCATAAATATTGAATGAATTTATTTGATGACTAATCAATCTTAGATTCACTAAAACAGAAATGTCTGTGGGAGGCTTACAATCACTTAATTAGATGGTTAAAATTCTCGTTGTCGTCAAGTTGAAATGGAACAATTTTCGTTCCCTTTGTGCAAATGATGTTCCCTTTGAACGTAGTTGTCGTTCATTCGAACAGAACAATTGTTGTTCCCTTTGCATACAATTGTCGTTCATTTGAAAGTAACGATTGTCGTTCTTTCTGTTACACTGTTTCTCCCTTTATAATTACATGTTGTTCCTTTTTCGGATAGCGCTATCCATTCGAAAGGAACAATTGTTGTTCCTTCTACATTTTTTTGTTGTTCCTTTTTCTCAAAAGTCACGATTCTTTTTGAACAAAGAATACCAATATTACGTCAGTCACTCCTATGGGTATGACGTTCACTAATTCATTTTCATCAACACTAGTTCTGATTCATCATTTTGTATGGATCATTTAACATACCTTAGAGAACTATTTTTGGATTAATTTCTCCGAATCATCTTAAAAATTGTTCACAATTCATCAACCACCATAATTTGTTTCTTTACCCTATATATCCACATATACTTGAATGAAAATTTCTTCCATATCATAATAAGGAATATTAAACACATTCTTACTTGGCATTCTTACACTTCTTACGCCATCCNTCAAAATAAAATAAAGTTTTTTTCCACAAAGGATAGGGGGTCTCATCATGAGACAACCTACCACGATCATCAGATAATAATATAACTGACATTCCCACTATGGCTACCACACCAAAGAAATGGCCTTTGTCATTTGTTTCATCAAAGGACAAGAGGTCTCATCACGAGCCGACTTGTTCACTTAGATTACGATTTAGTGAGTGGCATTATCATCATCTGGCTACAAAACCAGGATAATGGTCTTCTTGGAAAAGAAAATATAACCTATTAAGGATACAAGCTCATTTGTGGGTTAAAAGGAAACCCTGTCGAGGCTATGGATGCCTGCTGGCAGTAGTGGCTCTACCTGTGGTATCAAAGTTTATCTTAAATACGCCAAGTTTTAGTGTGTTCTTAGATTTAATTTCCTAGAAACAATGAGGCTATCATTCCAGTTATATCCAATAAACAAGGGAAAGTAACAATGTTATGATATGTGGAATATTTCTAAAACACGTGAACAAATTTAAAATTATTCAAAATATTTTTCCTCAAATGGTTCTAACATAAGTACGTCAATTTGAATTTCCCACATAAAATGATGATGGTTCATAATTACTGCTAAAAGTGCTTTTTTGAAAATTATTAATGATTGTCTTTCCAGCAGTGGTGACGGCATAATAATCACACCTCACTGCAACTATCTACCATTATTACTCTTGTAATTTCGATGGTTGAGGTCGACCTTTCCATTTATGGAGGGAAGATACTTGACACGTTTACCGATAGATTACAATGAGTGCAGTAAATGAGAAAAAATCACATTCTTATACACAGTGTTGTTCTATATTTGTTATTTCTACTGTTTCAAAAGTTGGTTGAGTTAAGCTCCAGTAAGGAACAATAGTCATCCTCACCTTCTCACAATAAATATGGGTGGCTGAACTATGCGCTGGGACAACATTACTACAGGTAACTGAACAGGCAAGAGAAATCTTACACTGGCTAGGGTGGACGGAGTACTTCAACCGGTTTCAAGGATATGACATGAGCATCACACTCGAATTCTTCCAGAAATTGTAGGGAGGGGTCTCCATGGTTCAATATATATGAATTACAGTCACAGAGGAAATCGTAGAAAAGGTTACAGGCCTCCTGAACATAGGCATACAGTGGACTGGGAAATATACAGCGCTCAAAGAGGCTGTGGAATCTTTTGTAGACCCTGGAGATTAACTTGATAAAAAAGGAAAGTGAATCAACCCCAACGCTCTTAGCGAGCCATGGAAGGAGATAACAGGAGTGATACAAAGGTATATCACCTGTGACGGAAGGTACGATGTGATCTAGCCATGCCACCTCAAATTGTTAGTAACACTCAAACAATGATTAGTAATCAATTTACCATTTTTTCTAAATGCCATGTTACATGAGGTTTCTATAAGAACACATAAGGTTAACGATCTTGTTACTATCATTAGACACCATGGATTAGTAAATATGATAGTAAATAGAGCCCTGAGCCAAACTCGAATAACCTGGGGTGATCTAATCGAAGCCAATAGGCCTCTACAACTGGAACAACCCTAGTTGCATCATGAAAACCCACCACAGGGAATTGAGATAGAACAGGAAGGGGGAGACACCACCCAAATGGAAGTTCCATTACCCCAGTCAGAAATTCAGATAACATAGAAAGGGGGAGACACCACTCAAATGGAATTTCCATTACCCCATCCAAGAATTCAGATAGCACGGGAAGGGGGAGACACCACCCAAATGGAAATTCCATTACCCCAGCCTGAAATTGAGGCAGATCCTATCCAATTGGTAGAGACATCAAAGAGAAAGAGAAAAAGGAAAATTGCTTCCCCTAAAACCTCCACTGAGAAGAAAAGAAGAAACAAAAGGGTAGCACGGCCTGGATAAACCCAAGAAATGATACAGACATAACAAACGCCACAAGAAAATACACAGGGAGATATTCAGGAAATAAAACAGGCAGAACAAACGTCACAAGAAAATGCTTAGGAAAATATACAACCATCACTTGAGCACCTCACAACACAATTCCTCAACGGTTATGAAATTGAGATGGCTCAAGTTCTAGGGAATTTAGGGATATCAATTGACAAATACACAAACAGGACCGAGGAACACCAAGCACCAACTTCGTCTTCTAACCCTGTTATGGACCTCCCTGATATAGAAATGTCATTCCCTAAAAATACAGAATAAACAGAGCACATAGCAGAAACAGAGGAACAATTATTGATTGATCAAGGTAAAGAAGATCCTAATATCCCACAAAAACAAAAAATAGGAAAAGGCCACAATAGAATCAAAAAGTTGAAGCAGGAAAAGAAGTTATTGAAAAGAAGGGTTAAAAGGATTAAATTATTAAAGAATAAAGTTGACAGGCTCAAATAAATTATTAAATAATTAATAAAACAATTAGAGCAAGATGACAAGGCCTATGAAAGAAAAAAGACCAAAAGGCATAGAACACAGGGAAGGAACCCACTTCCTAGGAGAACAGTCCATACAAGTTCTGTAGGAACACAGACAAAGTTGCATGTCCTTGAAGAGACAACAGAAATGGAACCTCAAATTGAGATTCCAGCAGCAGAGGAAGCAACAGTTCAAAATGAAGAAGTGACTCTTTTGGAGGTACATGAAGTGGAATCTCAAACAGGGACTCCAGTAGTAGAAGATACATATGCCCAACCTGATGAACCACTTCCTACAAAATTCCCTGCCCCCCTAGAGACCATTGATGCAGAAACCCAGATGTATTCCACAACCACAGAGGAGACAGTTGTTCAGACCGAGGAACCATTTCGGTCTCCTGAACGGAATGCCATCATTGACAGATTGGAGAAAGAGTTGGTTCAAACCCAACAGACCTTAACACAGTGCAAAAGTGAGATGGTCACTATGGAAAAACATCAAAAAGTTGTTAGACAACTGAGAACCATTTCAGCAACAGAAAACAGAACATTTGTTGAGCTCACCAGAGCCCAAGGGAAGGTAAAGAGAGTACAGAGCCAATTGGATAAAGATTTGGAGCAAATCAAGGAAATTTGTGATGTCTACACTAATGCAATAGATTGCAGGGCTCCTGCTACTAATTATGCCTTGTTTTTATTATAGAGTTATTTGTAGTTGAGGGTGAAAGCTATTAGAGCAGGTAAACCAATTAAATTCACCATTGTCTCTGAGTTTGTCTCATGTTTTAGAGAGAAGGAAGAGAAAGTGCAATGTTTTTTGTGTGAGCTATACCTCCACAATTTCATCTTGGAAGATGACATGAAAGAGAATCCTAGTCCCTTTATTGGGGACATACAGTTTCAAGCGTCGCTTTCCTTTACCAAAAACCAAGTTAGGTGGGCTAAAGCACACAAGACCTTCCTGAAAAGGGAAACTGGGTTAGATCTCTAGATTAGAGGGGAACCTTCAAAATCCTTCCCAACCATCATGCAGCACATGACATTTATGAAAATGAAAGGTGTGGTAAACTCTTTAGCCCCTATCCACCGACAACTTACACAATCAGGCTTACCTTATTTTAGGGAACTTAAAGAAGAAGCTCTTGCTGCCTCCAAATTAAGATGGGAAGCCTCCCCAACTGAAGTCAAGAGTAGGGAACCCTTTGGTTTCAAAAAAAAAATTGCATCTACCTTCAGAGTGGAAAGGTATACTAGAATGATCCCGGAAGAAGGACATTCCTAGATTGGGTGCAAATATAGTCCCCCTATCATTTGGTTTCATCCAAAGGGTTACCAGAGAGATTATCAAATTAATATAAAAAGGGAAGAAGTTGATTTTGGAGAGATCAAACGAAAGAATGGATTCAAGGAACCTGGTGAACCAACCTCTCCTCCTTACAGCATCACTGCTTTACATGTAAGATCTCATCTCGCATGAGGACATGCAAGAAGGTAAGCTAGGGGGTATGTTGAGTTGTTTAAAAGGTACAAATATCCTCCTTATTCTCATGGTTTATGATATAATCTTAATTGAATTTTCTATTAATTAGGAATAATTAGGATAGAAAATGATTAAAATGTCTTCTAGAAATATTATTGAGCAATGTTAGATAAATTTTGATATTTGGTTCGAGTTGTTTGATTTTAGCACAAGAACGGATAATTATTTTCAAACCCAAGATAGTTAAGGATATTTCGAAGATATGAATACTATTGAAGGTTGAAGACATGAGGTGCAAAGTAGTTTTTGAGAAAGATCGATTCCCTATTTTGTAAACTTTATAAATAGTAAAAGCAATCTTGACGATCTTCCAATCCTCAAGATAGCTTAATTTAACCATATCATTGTAATATATAAGGGGTAATGAATCCTGAAAGGAATCAATCAAAGAATTGTATCCAAGCATTCAAAACTCATAATTACTCTGTGCAAGCAGTATTTTGTAAATGTTGTACCAGCTATGTAATTAATAGACGTTTTTGGCATTCTCACCATTCTTGCATACTGTGTTTCTAGTAGCAGTGATTCTGAGGACCGAGGGCCCAGTCTAAAGGAGTTACTGTCTCAATCTATAATTGTATCAGTTTGATTTCCGTTATGTGATTTAAATCTCTTTTTCAATCGTTAAGATAAATGCATGAATGTGTTAATGATTTTATGTTGTTTGCTTACAGAAGATAGATGCATCTTTTGAATGTTAATGATTGTTGTTCCAATTTTCATTGTTGTAGTTTACTACTTGAAATTTCCTCTCATTTTCATACGCACTTTCCCTTTCGCTTAAATTAGCATTTGTTGTTCCTTTCGATTAGAGTACAATTGTTGTTCCTTTCGATTAGATTATATTTGTTGTTCCTTTTCACAGATATAATAATTCGTCGTTTATTTACCAGCAAGTTGATTAATAGTTGATAGATTAGTTCTAGAAGTATTTTCCTAGATTACATTATTGCTTCTTAGTAGATGAATTCAACAGATTAGTTAATTCCTTTAATTCATAGCATGTTATATATTAGATTTCAATTATGTCATAGATCTTAGCTTCAGAGTTTTAAGGAACGTGTGAGGAACTTGAATGTTGCTAAACTTAGATTTTCTTTATCTACACGATTTAAGCCTCTACATCTATCTGCATAGACTTTGCTGATATTCTTGAAATAAAAGACGAATCCTCGGGTTCATAAATTAATGCTAAACTAAGGTTGTTTTTAGGACATCTTTAGAGACCAACAATAGGTCTTTAGTGATGATCTAGAGCTGTATATATTTCTACATACCATTGATGAATTCTCCAATATCTCAATCAACCAAGAAATCCAAGAAGGTAAAAATGATGAATTAGAAGATCAACAAACATCTCCTCTGCTAAAAACAGTGGATGGTCATGATATTGTGGAGCTGAAAACCAACCATATTCCAAGAGGACTGGTGCCACTGGAAAGGTTGTTTGATAGTAATGATGTTTACAAAGGAGCTTCCATGAAGAGTCAAGAAGAAGACACAACATATTGCAATATTGGGACAACAAAAAATCCCAAGATCATCAAGTTGTCCAAAGCATTAGTTGCATATAAAAAATATAGGTATGTTAGTCTCATAAAAAAAAAAATTGGTACCTTTGCATGGTCCTATGCAGATTTGAAGACATTTTACATTGACATCATCTAGCACAAGATTCCTCTAAAAACTGGCTCTAATACATTCAGATAGAAGATTCGTCAATTTAACCCCATGCTGATGTCCATAATTGAGAAAGAGATGAAAATAATGCTAGATGCAAGGATTATTGTGTCATTGAGGTACTCAAACTGGGTGGCCAACTTGGTACCTGTGAGAAAGAAAAATGGGGAGATATGCTTGTGTGTTGACTTCAGAAATCTCAACAAGTGTTCTCTAAAGGATAGTTATCCCCTCCCCAAGATGGATCATATTTTATAGAGGGTGGTAGGTGCACACATAATTTCCTTTTTAGATGGATACTCTAGTTATAACCATATAGTAGTGTGTGAAGAGGATAAAGAAAAACCAACATTCACCACCCCATGGGGAACATTCATTTATGAAAAAATGCCCTTTCTGCTGATGAACGCAAGGGCCACTTTTCAGAGGGCCATGGACAATGTGGGAGGTATGGAATATCCCTTAATCCTAGGAAGTCTCACTTTGCCATGCCAAAATAAAATATCATGGGCCACATCATATCACTGGGAGGTAAAAAAATTGATCCAAAGAGGGTTTGTGCCATTCAAGAGATCAAGATCCCCAGAAATAAAAAGGTTGTCTAGTCTTTTATTGGTAAGATAAACTTCCTCAGACATTTTATGCCAAATTTTGCTGAAATTTTGAAGCCTATTACTAACATGTTGAAGAAATATGTTGTGATAAAATGGTCCTCGGAGGAAAAATAAGCATTCCAAACAATCAATCAGGCTTTAGTTGAAGCCCATGTGTTATCCAACCTTGATTATACCAAATATTTCTTCATCTTCTCCTTTGCTTCAGAGGAAACCATTGTTGTTGTGTTACTAAAGAATAATGAAGAAGGGAATGAGAAACCAATAGCCTTTTTCAACAGAGCTCTTAGAGATGTTGAGATGAAGTATGATATATTAGAGAAGAAGGCTTATGAACTGGTCAAGGCACTCAAATCCTTCAGGGTTTATGTGTTACAATCTAGCATAACAACCTTTGTTCCTAGCATCAATGTCAAAGATATTTTGGTCCAACCAGACAGTCAGGGAAAAATAGGAAAGTGGATTGTCAAACTGTTGGAGTATGACCTACATATAAATCCCACCAAGTTGATCAAGGGACAAGGACTTGCCAATTTTTTATTGGAATCAAACTGCAAGGTGCTAGAGTTTCATCGAATCTTCACCCAATCAGATGCATGCATCATACAACCTAGACAAGACAACTTACAGATATTTGAAAACTACTCCTCTTCACCTTGGTATAAAAAAATAATCTATTTTCTGCAGCATTTTGAATGTCCACCAGAGGTGAAGAAGACAAAAGCCAGGTCTCTCAAGTTGAAGGTTTTCAAATTCATCATCTCGAACCAGAACTTGTATTTGAGGGATCCTATTGGCATCCTGTTAAAATGCCTTGATGAAAATGAAGACAAACAAGTAACAATAGAAATGCATAGAGGAGTATGTGGAGGACACCAACATTGGAATGCCACAACTCTCAAGATCCTAAGGGAAGGGTACTATTGTCCCACCATATTCTCTGATGTATTTTCTACTGTCAAGGCATGTAATGAATGTTAGATATTTGTAGGGAAACATAAGCTACTATCACTGCCCCTAAAACCTATCACTACCAGTGGTCCATTTCAAGAATGGGAGTTATACTTCATAGGATATATAAATCCACCCTCTAGTGGACAACACAAGTGGATCCTCACTACCACCGATTACTTCACCAAGTGGATTGAGGTTGCGCCCACCGGGAATGCCACTGACAAGGTGATCATGAACTTCTTGGAAACTAATTTTTTTTCCAGATTTGGCTGCCCCAACAAAATTATAACAGAAAATGCCCAAGCATTCAATTCCAAATCCATAACTGACTTTTGTGGTAGTCATAACATCTCCTTGACACATTCCACACCCTATTACCCTCAGGGGAATGGCCTGTAATAATCATCAAATAAAACTCTCATAAGGATTATCAAGAAGCTATTGGATGAAAGAAAGAAATCTTGGGACTCTAAGCTCAAGTATTCTTTGTGGGCTGACAAAATCAACACCAAGAGGTCTTTGGGAACCTCACCATTCCATCTTTTTTATGGCATAGACGTTGTGTTTCCCACTCAGCTTGGTATACCAGCCCTAAAATTATTATAGGAAGAGATTGAGGAGACCAATGACATCCAAAGGAGAATATTCCAGATTATAGAAGTTCAACAAAGAAGAGAGGCATTGGATCAGAGGACTGAAGCATATCAGAGAAAGATCAAATCAACCTTTGATAAGAAAACCAAGAAGGAGATTTATCATAAAGGTGACCTAGTATTGAGGTGGGATTCCAGAAGGGATGATAATTCCAAGCATGGTAAATTTGACAACCTATAGTTTGGCCCTTTTAAGGTGGTTGGGGTTATCGATAATAACACTTTCATCTTGCACAATCTAGATGATGCATAGATCTTTGGAGGCCCAGTAAATGGAAGCTTCTTGAAACACTATTTTCTTAAGGATGAGGGAAGGTCCCTCTTGTACCATAGATTCTTTCCTTTTTCTTTGATTAGGTATTTGGGTGTGAATAAAGACTCCATAGCCCAACAAAGGCACTAGGGTGTAGTTTCAGTTTTTCAGTTCAATGAATGCATGGCTAAGGCATAGTAGTAGATACACAGGGATGGCAGACAAAAATAGAGGTAAGTAATGAAGGTAAGAGCAATTGTTTAATCCTAAGGCACCGATCTACAGTTCTCATCACCTCATAGGGACAAGATATCCCCAGTTGGAGCCAATGTTGTTGCCTAGTTCTGCACTTCTGCCCCTTTTTCTCTTTTACCCTACCCATCTATCATGCTGAGTTTTGTTGTTGCATGTTTAATCTTGTCCTCCATTTTCATTTTCACGGCCCATTTTTTCCTTTGCATTTTTAAACCATCATTTTTGTTTCTGGAGTGAGGATCACATGTTCTGGTTGAATTTGGAATACTCTTCATCAAAAGTGGTCACTAAATGAGCATGCAACAGATCCACCTAGTCTTTGTTTTTGTGCGCGGGAGATGGCCAGGATCGATAAATCTAGTGGAAAGTGCAGTAAGATTCCACAAGACTGGAAACCAATCGAAACAGGCCATTTGGGCTCTGAACGCAAGAAATCAGAAAGTTTGGTTTCATTTCTAAACTAGCAGAAGCCGTTAGCTTGGCACTCTACCGCTAAATATATCGTTCAGGGGAATCTATGGTGAAGATCCGACAGGTGATGAAGATCAATGGTACCCGATCATTCGGAGTGGAAAGTCATGCTCTTCCTAAGTCCCATTCTTATCTCCGTCGACGACATCCTCCATATCCATATC
>ML778096.1:18332-28835 GCA_009831015.1 Picea engelmannii | reverse complement strand
TTAACAAGGGGGGTGGGGGGTATCGGAATCATGGTTTCCCCATCGCAGGCCCTACCTAACATGGCACCTCCTCATGATTTCATACCCCCTCCCTCTAAACTACATCCACCTACCCCCCCTTTGGAATCCTGCTGAATTTCCTCCTGATACCGCCCCTCTCACTACGCGCCATCTGTCTTCCACTCACCTCCACTCACTACTACCGATCCTCTCATCATTCGACACTTGGCTCCCACTCACATCCACTCACACTCCTGTCACCTCCCGCGTATCTCTCACGCATCTCACCACATTACACCTATTCACTCATTTCCACCTATAATCCACACTCTCAATACCTCCCTTGTATCACCTCTCACTATTTTCCAACTGTACTCTCGCCTGTCACGTCACCTTCTTACCATTATAGCCCTACACTTGTATCCACAGACCATCTACTTTTCCACCTATCCCTATCACTTAGTCCTCCACTGACTCTACCTCCCACTTCATGACACCTACCTTCCAGAAGCCACTGAGCACCTCCCGCTCACATGTCATGCCATATCACCTTCACTTGTCTCCTCTTCATATGTGTCCACATCATCCACCTCCACTCATATCGTTCCCTTATTGGAAAATATCATGCACGAACTCCAGTTCACTAGCATTTATTTATTCTCCATGTTCGCTAGACTGACAACAGTGCAGTTATCCGAGCAGTATAGGTGTCAGTTAGCAAGGCCACCACAGGGTGCATTCAGCTGTTGAAAGTTTAGTGAAGCAACAAACAAGGCGAAGGTATTCTCATGCAGTCGGTCACATCTAGAGGCCTCAAACAACTCCCAGGAATGTCGATTCTCTATAACAGAGCTTCATTCTGATACTTTGAGTCCTATTTCTTCTAAATCAGTTCCTCCAGTGCATGCATCAGTTCTGTCTCAGAGACCACAATAGTTGTAGTTGATGGATTCCAGCAATCTTCTATATTAGATGTGAGAGTGTTCTTTTGTGTGTGTTGAGAATCACTCTCATTAATTAAGTCCAATGTGGATCTCACATGCTATACTCCATGCAATTTTAGTTGAATTAATGGTTTGTTCTACAATAATTTATTTATAATTAGGTCTCAGTCCCCTAAGGATGAGAACCTCTGCTACTCTGTTAAATAGGGAGTCTTTGAATGTTTTAAGGGGTTCAATTTTTGGGAGAAAAAATCAATACATCAACTTGATTGAACATGTTCTGCATATGGATTAAAGTCTCTACCTGGTGAACATGCTTTGATGACAGTGTGTGTTTTCTAATATATATGTGTTTTTCTTATTGTGAATGCAATTTTGATTTGTGCTAAGTACTCTTCTTTTCCTTTCAGCTATTTTGTGACTTGTCTTTATTAACATGCATCCTATGATTACAGCTATGCCTTGATGAATTCTTGTTTTTCTTTCAACCTGTGGGAGTGATTTTGTTCTGATACATGTTTTATGCCTTGACATAATATTTTAAGCATCAAACATCTTGCAACATATTACTCATTGAGTGGTGTGTTGTCTTCCTTTGCTTTTACCTTTGTTTTTCATTGTCTGTCATTAGTGTGCCACCAGCCAAGGAGGACCCTCATCCTTGTCTATTTCAAACCCAACCTTGAGCTTGTATTGGTAAAACCAACCCTTTAACTGATCCACAAAAAACAAAGAATAACCATTCCAAACTGATTGGTGTCCTAACTCTTCCCTTTAGTATTCAGGTGCAGACTCTAGGACCAACATCATGGATGGTCTTGCACATGCTTAAAGCATGTATTGGAGGCTTTGTGGGTGATATCCTTCTCTTGGTGATATTGGTACATGTTTGAGACACATCCCCTATATTTGGTTTATGGTTGTCATGGTTCTTTGTTATAAACACATATTGGGATATATTTGAGGCATATTCTTGTATATGTTTGAGGTATGGTCTTGTGAGCTTGGTAATTTGTCTTGAGGTACTATTGGTCATATGGTACTTGTTGTAGTGAATGTTCTGAGGAAGATTTATTAAAGTACATTGCTGGTACACTCAGTCTAGTTTCATTGGAATATATTGTGGTGCATTGTGAGAGGCATTTGTTAGTGGTCTTGGTATATGATTGGCTTATGAGTGGTACATGTTTGAGGATAAATAACAATGAGGATTTGGCACATGGTTTGATGTAAGGGTTTATGGTATTCAATTTATGGATAGTGTGATGTACTTCTAGAGGCCTTTTGTTGTTTATCTTGGTGAATGGTTTGGCATATGTTTGAAGTACATGTTGAGTACATGGATGAGACATATATTTGATGAGTTGGAACATACATGAGGTACATGGTGTGGTGATCTTGGTACATCTTGAAGAGGCATATATTGGTTTGTTGTTGATACATGATTGATACATGCTTGGTACATTGTTAGAGGCACTTGTTGGTAATGTTGTTGGAGATATTTGTAGTGATATTGGAACATGGTTTGTGGATTATCTGACATACATGTCTTGGCATATTATTAGAAGCACATATTGATCTTGGTATGTTTGGTGATGGTTATGAGTTTTTGTGAGTAGTTTAGGCTGATGCACATCTCGGTGATATTGTGCATATGATTGAGAGTTATATTGTTTGTTGATCTATGTGATTAAATCTCATTTGGTTGATGAGATTGATGTGACAGGTTGAGAGTAATAGGTTGTTCATACAAGTTGTGACAGGTTGTTGGTATAGGTTGTGATAGGTTTCCGATACAGGTTGATGCGACATGTTTTATAGTGACATGTTTCACAGGGACATATTGATAGTGACAGAGTGACAGTGGTAGTAACAATGATTGTGGCATTGATATTTCATGGTGATAGGATGGGGGAAGGATAGGTGGTTGTAGCCACCTTCTGGTAGGAGCCAGAGAAGATAGGGGGTTGTAGCCTCCTTCTGGTTGAAGCCAAAGAAACCAAGGAGTTGTATCTTCGTTCATGTTGAAGCCTGAAAAACTAGAGGGTTGGAGCTTCCTTCCAGTTGTAGCTGGAAAAAAAGAAAGTCGGTGCTTCCTATGAATGTATTTCTTATGAAATATAAGAAAAGAATTATGTGGTTTTCTCCCACATTGGGTTTCCACATACAATAATGGTGTATGGTGTATTTGATGTGATGCTTATAATGATTATATGCTCATTATATATTGAATGAATTCATAGATAATACATTTATGATAAACTGTTGAATAATGTTGATAAAGTTAAAGAATATATTTTGTGGTTAAAAGTGGTATAAATTTCTCATACTGATTCACCCCCCCTCTTAGTATTCCAACAGATTTAGCATTCCCATACCCAGAACAATCCTTTGTCCTAGATAATTTAATTATGAGTCAACCTTGTCATTGGGAAGTATTCCTAAAGAACCAATGAAGAGATGGGAATAGTACCCCATCTGGAACTTCTTGATTTGACCAATGAATATGGAAATGGACCTATCAAATATTGTTGTAGAAGGAAAGAAAAAAGAGGAAAATCATGGGTAGAAGGTAGAGGATAAACATGAATGGGTCTGGCGACCGTTTCTGAAGAAGAAGAGTGTGTGCAGCTCTCTAGTTCTAAAGAGAACTGAGAAATTAAATTGTTCCGGGTACAGGAACTATTGGGAATATTTTTCTAATCAAGTTGATAAATAGGGATGTAGATAAATTGAGTGATTGAGTGAGCACTCACAGTAGGCCCCTTTGCTTGGTCGATAGAATATTAGACTTCCATTTTCCTATGGGAGGAGGAGAGTAATCTTCATGCCTTTTTGTTTGTTGAGAAAAATAATAACTCTCTCTAATGGTATCATACTCTAACTAGGGGTTGGCCAGCTGTGAAATACAAGAAGAGAAGTTGTGCCTACGGTTGGGTGGAAACTGGCACATCCTTCAGCAGTTGCTAACGATTTATAATATTCAGATAAGTGTTTTCTTTGTCTTGTACTATCATGACAATTTTGTTTCATACTATGGATTTCTTGTTCTAGATAATTGCATAATTTATTGTCCTATTCAAATGATGGAATTGTCACTCTAATTGTTTGGTTGTCTTGGAAATATGAAATAAAGTTTGGAAAACATATTCTATTGTTGGTTTTATGCATGTCTCTATTTGGAAATGGAAGTTGTTAGTAATGGGTTATTACTCAAATTAGGAACAAAGTGTTGGATGATCACCTGTAGTAACCTATATACACAAATCCCCAAGTATTAGTAAATTCAAACCGCTAATATCCTCATAGAGCAGCTTGGTAATTAAGAAAATGCAATTTCTGCTAGAAACGTGAAGGTCGGATAGTTGGCTTTGTTCTATCTGTTGGTCTGGAAAATCTATTAACCTCAGAACTTGAAGGAAGTTCAGACCCCTGTTTGATATTAAGGAAATAATCCCAATGATAAAGAGAGACAAAGTATTTAAAAAGAAAAATAATAAGAAAAGAATGAGGAATGCAAATTTAAGCTTTAAATTTGAATAAATGAAACTTATAATTTAATGCATTGTGATTAATTAAGCTTCATTAGAATTTTGTAAGAGAGGAAATTTTACCAGGAATTACACAGTAAATTTGATGTCCAAAGGGGAAAGATTTGGGAATAGTAACTATTCCCTTAAAATAGAGAAGAGATGCATTTAAATAGGAGACTAGTAAATTCTGGTAAAAACATAGTTTTACCATGGAGGATTTGATTTCCAAGAAATGTGATATTCGAAAAATAATTTAAACAAATAATTTGCATAAATCTATATATGTAAATGTGAAATTATATGTTTTATATGTTTTCTATATATGAACGAATGGTAAAGTCTGGTAACTATTGGTAAATTCCCAAATTTACCATTTAAATGTTCAAATGTTTGAATAATAAGGATGGAAAATATTATACTACAACTAGAAATTTATGCGAGTAATGGAAAACTTGAAATATTACCCATCTCTACAAAAACCTGAAGAATTTTTGTAAACATATTTATTTAATTTATTAAAGGCCTCAGAAATATACTTTCCTTCTCTCTCTCAACATATCAATTATATTTATGTTAATATTAATCCATCGGAGCACATATAAGGGAGAAAAAGTTTGGATTGTGAGGGACAACGGAGCTTTAAACATTACAATATTAAATATTAAATTATACTCATTTTTAATTGGCCATCAGAGTCTATCCATTGGAGTAAATGGAAGGAAGTGTATGAATGAAGAGTGAAGTTGTCATAGCGATGGTGTGAGTGTTGTAATAGTTATAAAATTTAAATATTAAATCAAAACACTTTTCAAAGTTGACCATCGAAGTAAATGGAAGGGAGTGTTTGAATGAAGAGAAAAGTTGTCAGAGTGATGGTGTGAGTGTTGTAATAATTATAAAATTTAAATATTAAATAAAAACCATTTTCGGAGTTGACCGTCAGAGTAAATGGAAGGGAGTGCTTGAATGAAGAGAGAAGTTGCTAGAGCGATGGTATGAGTGTTGTAATAATTATAAAATTTAAATATTAAATCAAAACCCTTTGCATAGTTCACCGTTGTAGTTTACAATTAGAGTAAATGGAGGGGAGCATTTGAATGAAGAGAGAAGTTGTCAAAGTGATGGTGTGAATGTTAAAAAGGTCCCACATACATTTTATAATATTAAATGCCCCACTTGCGTAATTGGCCATCAGAGTAGCAAGAAAGGAGTGAACAATAGGAGTACAATAGCTTGAATATTATAAGGTTATAAAACATATAATATTTCACGTGAAGGGGGTCTAAAGTACCTGAGATAATATATAATAATAAATATATATTTTAATTCCTTTTCTTTCCCAATATATATATATATATATACACACATGAAGATTTATTTGTGAGGTTAAAAGCCAAGCTCTTTGATTTATATGTTAACCAAGGTTAATAAACCTAAGTATATTATAGTTTAATTAATTATATTAGAACATAATATAATTATGTTCTAATATAATTAATTAAATTGTAAGATAATCATTACAGGAGTTGTATTTGAATTAATACCAAAAACATTTTTCGGGATGTAGAATTCCCAAGGGAAAGAGAGGGAAAGTAAATCCTCATTAATTACCAGGACAATATTTTAGGCCAAGTAAAAATGTAATTTGACCGGGGGGGGGTAATTAATTAGTCGAGACTAATTATCCCTAATAATGATTTAATAAATAAATACCGAGGAGCGATATTTTAAGAAAATATTGACTAAGTAACTTAATCATTTTATAGGAAATGGAGAAATGTCAATCTCTGGTCGAGCAAGACTGTGTACTCATGGTGATGTGGCATGTCATGATGGGTCCATGTGTCGAGTGGATATTGAGCCACATGTCACATCTAGACACATGTACATAGTGGTAGCAGTGACCAAGGTGGTAAGTAGGATCAATCTCAGTCGTATATCCTCAAAGGTCCTACATAAGCTAAGTGTAGTTGCAGCAGGAGAAATGACGTTGACCGTCATACGAGTTGGTGATCTAAAGTAATCAGAGTCATTGATTTTCCAACCATGAGGGTTTTTGGATCTGTAGGTTATATCCATCAGAGTAAGTTCAGTTGAATAGAGTATGTCATAGTGGTTTAGGTGCGGGAAATATGATAACCTTGATGGGAGGATTCTGATGAAGAGGAAAATCTATGAACTGATTGATGGGGGAAGTTAGATGTATTAGGTGGACAATTCCATGTCAATGCAATTTCAAATGGCACTAATGATGGGGAACCATGTGGTTTCCATGTGGCACTAAATATGAACTCAATAAATGAAAGTCCAAAAACGTTTGGGAGACTGTAACTTTTGATCCAGAGCTCAATTCTGATCATGGTTATAGTCGTTGGAAAGATCTTGACGAGAAGAAGATGATGGTAGACTATAGATGAGATTTGATAAGATTGAGGAAAAGAGAAAATTTAATACCCCATCTATTAAAAATGTACTTATGGGGTTGGGTGTGTTACAGAGTGGTATCATCATGGGAAATAACACTTGGCCTACTTGGGGTAATGAAAAAGTCAAATAATTTTATTAGAAAACTTTTTAAGGGGGAGGGCACCCTAACCTACCCTATCCATAAGAGATTATTTAAACTTTAATATTAAAAAGAGGGATGAGACATTATGTTGTTTTACATGTTTTAAATATGAACAGTATGTTGATGTTATATGTTAAATGATGAAGTTGATTTCACCTTACAAATTACATGTGTTGTTCATAAATTAGTAGATAATTAACTAGCAAGAAAATGTTGTTATCAACACTTAAAAAATCATTATACAACAACGAAAACTACAACATAAATATGGGTAACACATCATGAGATGGGAGAGAGATCCCATAATCGAGAAGAAGATTTTGAGGAAATGAGAGTGGTGGAAACCCCTATGGATTTGGCTGAATATCTAAGAAGCCTCATGGTAGAATCAAAAATATTTAAAGCATACAAAGAGAGTCTTATAAAAGAAAAATAATTAAGAAAACTGAAATAATGCAATTTAGCTGCAAATCTTTTCAGATATATAGAGGAAACTGCATCATGGCCCAGCAGCTAGTAATGTGGATACACATCAGCCCAAGAAAACCTAGAGCCCACCTGAGATAAAAAATTATGGGCTTGAAAATAAAAGCACGATAAGAATCACCTCAAATAAGGCCCAACATGGACCCAAGAGGCATGCTAATTTTAAGGATTCATCTGAAGAATCCTCTAGTGAGGGAGCTGACAAATCCAAGGAATTTTCCAATAGTGAGGCTATTTCACATTCTCAGAGGAGAAGAAAGAGGACAAAACATTCCAAGATCCATGACCCTGAATATTTTAAGAAATCCAAACCACCTACTTTTGATGGAGAAATTAAAAAAGGGGAAGAAGAAGAATTTTGGTTTCTTGGCTTAAAGAATTACTTCAGAGTCCACGACTACTCAGAAAACTTGAAGGCTCAAATAGCCATTTTCAAATTGAATGGAAATTCTTCCATTTGGTCAGAGGACCTTATACATGTGAAAGGCATTCATGAGAAGGATTATTCATGGAAACAATTTGAGAAATACTTTAAGAAGAAGTACTTATATAAAATTTACTATGATGAAAAGATTAGGGAGTTCTATGAACTCAAGTTGGGACAGATCACCATAGATTAATATATTAACAAATTTCTCTAGTTGATGAGGTATGTTCCCTACATAAAGGATTAAAAAGTGAAGATGTAATGATTTATTAGTGGAATGCATCAATCCCTCTGAGACAGAATGGATTTTGATGAAGCTATGACTTTACAAGACACTATTCGGAAGGAGAGGTATTTCTATGAACAATTCAAGCACAAGGCATAACCTCATAAGGATTGGAAGAAGAAAAATAATATGGGATTAAAAAATAATGGGTTTGAATCCTCAACATTTACGAATCATAGGAAAATCTCTAAGATGATCCTTACTAATAAGAGTGTGTATCAACATAATTTTCCATCTCAGAGTGTAAATAAACCCTTTGGATCATCCCTAGGAAAGGATGATAATACGAAACAAGAGCCATGGAAATGTTGGGTATGTGGAGAAGAACATTTTCTAAGGTACTACCCACATAGGAAACAAGACAATAGGAGGGTCTATAGCATGCATGAATCTACCACAGTCAATGATGTGGCTAGGAGCATACCACAAATTTATGCAACCCTAGATAATAGACAAGTTGAACACTAAGATTCAGTGGTGGAGATGGAAGTTACGATTACCAACCATCTTGTTTTCATTTTAATTGACCCTAGTTCTAATTTGAGTTATGTTTCCCCTCAAACTATTGAGAAATGTAGATTGCAACAAGTAAAACATGTTAAATCATGGCTGGTACAACTATCCACTACAACAAGAAGAAATGTAACAAAGGTCATATCATCATGTAAATTTATTATGAATGGGTTGTATACCAAGCAACCCTAAAAATACTTCCTTTAGTATCTTCTGACATGTTGATTGGCATGGATTGATGCCCATAAAGCCAAGTTGGATTGTTATAATAAAACATTATAGTGTGAAGATGAGGAAGGGAAGGAAAGGACCTGACAAGCAATTCAAAATCATGTCTTAGTGAGACAAATATCAACCCTTCAAGTGAACAAGTATTGCATAAAAGGATGTCCTTTGTATGCCATACAAGTAATGAACTCTATTGCGGAAAATAAGACAATCCTAGAGGACCATCCTATATTGAGAGAGTACAAAGATG
Organism: Picea engelmannii; assembly: GCA_009831015.1. NCBI lineage: Eukaryota > Viridiplantae > Streptophyta > Pinopsida > Pinales > Pinaceae > Picea > Picea engelmannii. The sequence goes on along the minus strand of ML778096.1, from coordinate 19,599 downwards.
TATTTCCAGAAGAGGTACCAAGTCTACCTCCAATAAGAGACATTGATTTCTCAATAGAACTTGTATTGGGAATGGTGCCAATGTCTAGATCACCTTATAGAATGAGTACAACAGAGCTAGTTGATCTCAAACTACAACTAAAGGAGATGTTGGAAAAATGTTACATCTTTCCTAGTGTGTCTCCTTGTGGATGACCACCCTTATTTGTAAAGAAGAAGGATGGAACACTTAGGTTGTGCATAGACAACATACAACTAAATAAGATGACAATTAATAACAAGTATCCCTTACCAATAATTGATGACTTGTTTGACTATTTAAGGGGTGGTACAATTTTATCCAAGATTGAATTGAGGTCTAGATACCATCAAGTATGGATTAAGGATGAATACATCCACAAAACAATTTTTGGGACCAGATATGGGCACTATGAATTTGTGGTGGTGCTATTTGGAATTGAAAATTCACCGGCCACCTTTATGTACTGTTGGCAGCCAATTCACATTTTTCATTGTCTCATAAGCTGCCTACACCAATGTTTCACAAACATTGATTTTTCGTCGCAAACTTCAAATGAACGATGCTTTTATTCTTTGCGCCTTTCCACACGCCTACCTTCGCTAAGTCTTCATGATTGTAAGCATGAAAATTTCTCCTTTCGAGGTCACATTTCGATCATTACCTGAACTGCCAATACCTTTTGTGTCATTATGCATATTGCACTTATATTTTTGTTGATTTTTACATGATCGGAAATATCCTTTGTTTGGTTTTCATACTTCGATGGATTATATAACTCGGTTTTATTGAAGATATTTAGCCTGCGGATTCACATCTTATGACTTGCCTAAAACATTGATTCATTGAAATGCATCAAGGTCATGATTTATCTTTTTGTGATCCTTGTTGTTGATCCTTGTTATAAGCTCTTGGCGTATCAATTTATGCATTTGACACCTTGATTAAACATTTGATTGGCGAGAACATGATTTTAGGTTTTGAACTGCATGTCGGTGTTTGAACGATATGGTATAACACTCGCACACATTGGTATACTCATTTGACATTCTTAGATCGATTGTGTGAATGGATTTCGTTGAATTTGCAATGCATTAATTTTGATTGGCTTCTTATTTGGCCCACTCAAACTTTGGTTCATAAGATACATGGATGTTCATGCATATCTTTTAATGCCTATGACTACTATTGCAACCATTGATATGTTGTTTTCATTGGTTAAGCTATGGATATCGGTGGTTACATTGGC
>ML778096.1:7475-18232 GCA_009831015.1 Picea engelmannii | reverse complement strand
AATGATATAATCTTATTGTTGTATCTATATCTTGTTTCTTCCTAAATCATTAAAGGACATAACAATTCTCAATTCATTTTAGTGAATGATAGCTTTGTCTTCTTCGTAATTTGAATTGTTATATATAAGCTTGTTGTATAATAGGTTTCCCCTTTGCAGAAGTTTATAATCAGAAAATTGTTGTGATAATCTTTTATGTCTTGTTTGTCCTATAAATATACTTCAGGAAGCATTATAGCTGATCGTTTCCGAGAAGCTTAAGGGTCTAACTGGTGTGAGTTTCCCTCCTCCAATCAGCTTAGAAGTCATCTCGCACAGGACAGACTTGGAGCGTTTCCAGGTCAAATAGTTAGATGTTTATTTTGATTGATTAGTAGTTTAGTTAGATTTAGGTTAGATTATTTAAGTGCAGTTAGCTTTCTTTCTGTTTTATAAAATACAAAAAGACAAAAATAGATCCTTGGCTGTCTTAGGGCAGCGAACACATGAGTTTTGCAGGTTTTAATCAAATCTGTGATTTATCCATATTGTATATTTGTGAATAAAGAATGATTATAGCTAATAATTAAGTAGTTGATTTGAGTTATTATGACCATAGTTAGTATTATGTACATATAAGTAGTTATTAGTTTGTAGTTGGATTAGTTAGTTTGTTTTAGTTTGATTAGTTTCTAGTTTCCTTAGTTTTAGTTTAATTTCTTTTATTTATTTAGTTAGTTTGTTTTGGTTAGTTTTTATTAGTTTCTAGTTTCCTTTGTTTAGATCTCTTAGCTCAGATTAACTTTTCTCTTTGGTTTCTTTAGGAGACCTTAGAGCGGCCAACGGAGTCGTTAAACTCGTCAGGGTGGTTCATTCCAAACGGCTTGGGTTATTTAGACAACCCCGGACCGGTTCCACTCTTCCAGTTGACGGATGGACTGTTTCGCCCGTCAACATGTACTTAATGAATAATTTGCTCAGCAAGTTCTTGGAAAAATTGATGTTAGTTTTCATAGATGATATCCTAGTCTATTATAAGAATAGGGAAGAGCATGAAGATCACCTCAAGTTAGTTCTTCAAGTGTTGAGAGAGAACAAACTCAATAAAATTTTAGTAAGTGTGAATTTCTCCAAAAACAAGGCCATTACTTAGGCCATGTCATAACTAAGGAAGGGATGGTAGTTGATCCTGACAAGATAAAATCCATTATGGATTGACCTAAACGAAAATATGTAGCTAATATCATATCCTTTATGGGCCTAGTAGTATATTATATAAGGTTCATAAGGGGGTTTTCTAATATCGGTTATCCAATCACCTCCCTTCATAAAAAGGGAGTCAAATTTGTTCAGACAACAGAGTGTGAAGAGAATTTGCAGCAGCTGAAATACCTCTTAACTAATGCATGTGTGCTGAAAATTGCATACCTAAACCAAGAATTCCTTGTTTGTACAAATGCCTGCAAAGAAGGACTGAGAGGAGTCCTCATGCAATAAGGGCATGTGATATGTTATGAATCCATAAAATTAAATGAGCATGAAGAAAATTATGTGACACGTGACTTGGAATTGGATGCCATAGTACATGCTTTAAAAATGTGGAGGCATTACCTCCTAGGAAAAATATTTGTACTTGTGACATACCATAGTGGTCTGAGATATTTGGTTTACCATCCTAAACTCAATACTAGGAAAGTTAGTTGGATGTCTCTCCTTAGTGAATTTGATTTTGAAATCAAACATATTAAGGGAAAATAAAATATGGTGGTTGATTCCCTCAGTAGAAGGATGAAATTGATTCACTTGCTAGCTGTAAGAACCTATGAATCAGACATCAAGGAAAGGGTTAAAAGTACACAAGAAACATATGATTTTTTCAAAACTATAAAGGCACTCCTAAAGAAAGATCCCACAGGGATGGAGTATGGGGTCTGTCAATTTTTGGATGATGGCATATTAACCTACAAGGTTTAGTTGTATATCCCAAATTGTGACGACTTGAAGAAGTTCATCATGGATGAACTGCAATAAATACAATATACTAGCCATCCCGGTTATCAAAAAATGATCAAATCCACTAAGAAAGTGTTTTATTGGCTAGGAATGAAAAATTACATAGTTGATTACTTAGCTAAATGTTTAGAATGTCAGTAGGTTAAAGTGGAGCACAAACACCCAGTAGGGTTGTTGCATCGCCTACCAATTCCTGAATGGAAATCGGAAACTATCTCCATGGATTTTATCACTGGATTGCCTAAATCAACCAAAGACAATGATGTCATTATGGTGGTTGTGGATAAACTGATCAAGGCTGCTCCCTTTATCCTTGTAAAATCAACCTATAAGGAAATAGATATTTTCAATATTTTCATGAAAGAAATATTTAGGCTACATGGTATACCTAAGGAAATCATATTAGACAAATATATAAAATTTACTTTAAATTTTGGAAGTCTCTATTTGTTGGTTTTGGGACTAAATTGTTATTTAGCAAAAGCTATCACCCTCAAACTAATGGATAGACGGAGAGGGTAAACCAAGTGCTAGAGGACATGTTAAGGATGCATGCGATTCATCATCCTGAGAAATGGGAAGAATACCTACCACTGGTAGAATTTGCCTACAACATTGGATATCATGAGTCATTGAAGATGAGTCCTTTTGAGGATCTCTATGGTAGACAATGCTATATTCCAATCAGCTAGAATAACCCATTGGATAGAATAACACTTGGGCCAGATATGTTCAAGGATATGGAACAACAAGTCATTCATATATAAAAAAAAAATTAAATAGCTCGGGATAGACATAAGAGTTATGCAGATATAAATAGGACTACTAGAGAGTTCAAAGTAGGAGATCATGTGTATGTCCAAATTAGATCCAGAATAAGTTCCTTGAAGATGGGAACTCGTGCCAAGATGGCACATCATTTTTATGGGCCCTTTGAAGTTTTGGACAGAGTGGGACCTATAGCCTATAGAATAATACTTCCTCTCATAGTAAAAGCGCACAATATTTTCCATGTTTTGTTACTAAAGAAATATTTACATGATTCTAATCATATAATTGACTGGTCTATGATCTAGCTGGAATGAGACGGAGAATCCATGTTAGAGCCACAATGCATACTAGACATTAAATAAATCCCACTCGAGAACAAAACCATTGCACGGGTCAAGGTGCAGTGGAAACACTTTGGTCCATATGAAGCTACATGAGAAATGGAGGATGCCATGAAATAGGCATACCCATTTTTATTCGTTGTTGTACATAAAGATCAAAACGATAGGTAGAACATTGAGGACAATATTTTTTTAAGGGGGAGGGGATTGTAACACCTCTATTTTCCCTGGCTTGTAAATATAATGATGTTATTACTAACATACCATGTGTTAGCACATTGGATGCCTCCCTCTAAGTCAGGTTTACAAAACATTAGCCTAAATTCATAACATACCAAGTACCCCTTGATGATTTACATGTTTCTTAAAAGGTTGACAGAGGAATCAAAGATATTATGAAATTGGCATTGTGAACTGTTAAATGTCCATGTGCTGCCAACTCTCAAACCCACTGCTATGGCGCTCTAAAATATGCCCATTAGTCAAAGTTGTTATCTTAAGGTCATCCTACAATTGCTTCTACAAACAAGCCATTTTTATATTTGCACCACAATTCCTTATTTTAACCCTACACCATAATTGCACGCTGCAGACTGGCGTCGTGAATCCTCTTTCCATGGATTGTCAAAACCCTTGTCATTTTGAAATCAGTTTAAGACCCAGTTTTAACAAGTTGTATGAAATCCCTCTCAGACATGAAAAATATGGTCAATACTTTACAGATTCAAGCTCAATTACATACCAGGATAGCGCTGTGAACTAATACTGGTGTTTCTAAACCCATGTTTTTGCAGAGTTTCATTTTTTCATGTCTACATTTTTTACTGAAAGCATCAATGGCTGCCCCTTTTTTCTTTCCTTGTGAAATTGGATTTACTTCATACCACTGTTGTGTATAAGTGTTTAGACAAAGTGAACTCTAGGAAAACTAGCTCTATTATCAAACCCTAAAATTCTTGTTTACCCTGTTTTTCGTATACCAATTGTCATAAGATCTTACAAAAAGTGTTCTTCAAGAAATGATTATGGACAACCAACAAAACAAGAAGACTCACAAGGGGGTGTTAAATTTGGTAGAATCGATAGTCATTCTCCAATGAGAGGACATACGGGTCACCCTGAGGCTAGCCAGGAAGATTTGGAGAATCAACCAGTCTTGTGAGGTATTGACAAAAGCCAGGGGGAACGTACAACCTCTGTGAGTCAAACCAAAATTCAGGATGAACAAGATGCTATGTGAGTCTAATGCAAAAGTTAGGGGGAACGTACAACCTCTGTGAGAATAGACAGTCTAGTGCAAAAGTCAGGGGGAACGTACAACCTCTATGAGTATAGACAAACTAGTACAAAAGTCAGGGGAAACATACAACCTCTGTGAGCCTACTCAAGCCTTGTGAGCCATGAGAAAAATTCAAGGCATCTAGCAAAATTTAGGTTGAATATAAAATTCCTATGAGCTAGAAACAAACAATATTCCTAATATTGTAAATGATATAAATGTATTGATCTAGTGTGTTGGCACGTGTAACATTATCCACCATAAAGATAATTTTGAATTGCCTTGTAAAGAGTCAAGTTGTAACTGAAGTCTTAAGTCTTGTTCTATTTTAGAACTAAAGTGTAATGTTGAGTTGCAACTGAAGTCTTAAGTCTATTTCTATTTTAGAACTAAAGTGTAATGTTGAGTTGCAACTGAAGTCTTAAGTCTAGTTCTATTTTAGAACTAAAGTGTAATGTTGAGTTGCAACTGAAGTCTTAAGTCTAGTTCTATTTTATAACTAAAGTGTAATGTTGAGTTGTCACTGAAGTCTTAAGTCTAGTTCTATTTTCGAACTAAAGCATACCAGTCTCAAGTCTAGTTCTATTTTCGAACTAAAGTGTAATGTTGAGTTGTAACCAGTCTCAAGTCTAGTTCTAAGTTTGAACTAAAGTATGAAGCTGATTTATGATTAACTCATGCAAACAGGTTACTATTTCAAGTCTCTCCTCTTCTCCTCTTCACCCTTTATAAGAAGAGGTCGAACCCTCTCCTCAACATAGTTTTGATATGTAGGTTAAGGGTGAAGGAATAGAGGCTCATATCAGTGATAAAGAGGCAACATACCAAAGAAGCATATCAGTGTTGTATATCAATAATAGAGGTAGCATATTAGAGGTGTAGTTCATAAAGTTCTTTTAGGTCTTTGTCAGGTCAGATTCATATTGGCAAGCTCTTTAAGAGAAGAACATTCATGGTGGATATTTGTAAGTGATATTACATTATGAATGCAATAAAGGAATATCATTTGATGGGTTTTGTATCCCTGTACAGGGTTTCCCCAGTGTATATGTGTTGTTGATGTGCATGCTTACTCATCTACATAGTTATTTCTATTCGATTATGATTTGGTATTATTGAAGTGTATTAAGATGGAATCAAAGTGTTGAAGAAAATAAAATAATTAATCTGCATAAGAAATCAAGCTCATAATTTAACATGGTATCAGAGAATAGGGTGTGTTAAACGTGTTGAAGTGAAGAAGAAGGTACACATAGATCCAAGCTAGCTTGATTAAGTTTCCAGTGTTACTTCCATGGCATCCTCCATTTCATTGAGGGTCAAGGATAGGCTCGAAGGAGCTACCAACTTCAATGTGTGGAAGCTTCGGATAACAAATATCTTGCAAGAGCATGAGAAATATGTGACCACAGTGGTGGAGGAACCCATGAATAATGCAGGAAGAGCGACCTTCAAGAAGTTTCAATCAAAGGCCAAGTGAATCATCTGTGACTCAGTCAAAGATAGTATAATGCATGCAATGACTTCGTTGATGACTGTCGAGGACTGTATGGATACCTTCGTGAATCTGTATGTGAAACATGATCCAAGTCAAAAGAGAACACTTAAGCACAATTGTAAGTATTTGAATATGGAGAAAGGTGAATCAGTGGCATATTTTTGTTCTAGGATAGCCCAGATCAGAGATCAGCTTTTGGTCATAGGGGTGATAATGGACGATGATGATTTAGTGCAGGCCATTTTTTATGGTCTACCTTATTCATGGGAGACCTTATTATCCAGTGTAAGTGGGAGAGAGATTCATCCCATGTTTGAGAGGTTATGGCATGATTTCCTCCAGGAGGAGAGTCACACAGCTACCAGGAGAAAGCCAATGAAAGAAGAGCACTCAACTTTAGCATCAAGATTCAAGGGAAAGAAGAAAGGCACTTTCCAGAAAGGCTCTCACTGGAAGCCAAACACCAAAGGTACATTCATAGGAAAGAATATTGATACATATAAGATTAAATGCATTAGTTGTAATAAGTTGGATACTTTTGCTAAAGATTGTTGGTTTAGAAAGAAATATCCAAGGAAAGGGAAACATCATGCCTCAACTACTGAGGATGATGAATCTAAAAGAAATCGCAAAAGTCCTTCTAATGAGAAAGAAAATAGAAAAGAATATTACTTGGTTTCTGCGTTATCTAGTTCAGTTTCCATGGGGCCGAAAACTTGGTTAGTAGACAGTGGTGCATCAAAGCACATGACAGGGTACAAGGAGATCCTCTCATATTTCGAGACAATATATTTTGCAGAGCAGGTTGATCTTGGGGATGACAAATGTTACAAGATAGAGGGAGTAGGCTCTATCTCCTTCAGATTGGAATATGGGGCTAGACTTCATGTTGATGAAGTATTATATGTTCCAGGGCTCAAAAAGAATCTACTATCAGTTGCAACCCTTGAGGACAAGGGATATTGGGGGATATTCAAGGACATGAAAGCACTACTATGGGCTAATGGCAGCCACTTAAGTACAATAGAACCCATTGGAACTCACAGTGGAGGATTGTACACCATGTCAGGACAGTCAATTCAGGCATTGGCTCATGATGCGACTAGCTCCATCGAGTTTTGGCACATAATACCTGGATATCTTCATTATAAAGCTCTTCCAGATCTACAGAACATGTTATTTGGCATGCCCTCTATTTCTCTTAGTAAAACTGAAATTTGTAAGGGATGCATGTTAGGTAAAAATATAAAGAAAACATTTCCTAGTAGTGACAACAGAGCTCAGGGCATCTTAGATCTGGTTCATTTTGATGTATGTGGTCCAATGTCATCTCCATCACTCAGTGGTTGTTTGTATTATGTCATTTTTATTGATGATTACTCAAGAAAATGTTGGATATATTTTCTTAAAGCTAAAAGTGACACATTTGATAAATTCAAAGAGTATAAAGCCTTTATTGAAAAGAAGACAGGGACACACATCAGAATCCTTAGAACAGATGATGGAGGAGAGTTTGAATCTCCTCAGTTTGAGGATTTTTGCAAGTCAGTAGGAATCAAGAGACAATTTACCGTTCCATATAACCCTCAGCAAAATGGAGTTGATGAGAGGAAAAACATGACAATTTGTGAGGTAACCAAAGAAATGATATTTGACCAAGATCTGCCAAATTATTTATGGGAAAAAGCTACCTCCACTGTCATGTATGTTCAAAATAGGTTTCCACATGCTATCTTGAAGGAAAAAAATCCTAAAGAGGTCTTCTCAGGGATCAAACCTGAAGTAGGGAATCTAAGGATATTTGGGTGTCATGTGTATATTCATGTCCCTAAGGAAAAGAGGACAAAGATGGAACCCTCGGACAAGAAAGGGGTTTTTGTGGGGTACAATGAGAACTCCAAGGATTACAGGATTTATGTACCAGGTCAGAGGCAAATAGAGGTAATCAAATATGTGACTTTCCATGAGGAAGCTACATTTAAGAAATCCAGAGAGCTTTAGTAGGAATCAAAATCAGTTCAGCCAGCTTCACCCTCTTCTGAAAATGAAGAGCCAGATGATCATAGGGAGGAACCTCGTGAAGGGCCAAGTAATGATCCCCTAGAACCTATTGAAGTGTTAGAAATAAATATTGAAGAACCTCCAGCCAAAAGGAAGCTAGGGTGGCTTAAAGAAATAGTGCAGGAAGAAGAAAGGATAACTTCTCCCAAAGAAACTTTCAAGGAAAGGAAGAGGCCTCATAGGTTTAGAGGCTATGTTGCATTGATGAGAAGCATTAGTGATGTTGAGCCTTATTCATTTGAAGAATCAGGTAAATTAAAAGTATGGAAGGATGCCATGCTTGAGGAATATAGGTCTATTATAAAGAACAATGTTTGGGACATTGTTTCGAGGCCAAAAGACAAATCAATGGTTTCTTTCAAATGGATCTATAAGATAAAACATGCAGCTGATGGAAGTGTGGAAACGTTCAAAGAAATATTTTTAGATAGAGGCTTCACTAAAAAATAAGGAATCGACTATGAAGAGACTTTTTCTCCTGTAGCCAGGTATACCTCCATTCGAACTATTATTGCCTTAGCTCATGATCTTGGCTGGAAGCTACATCAGATGGATGTAAAAATAACATTCTTGAATGGAAATATTGAACAGGAGGTATTTGTGGAACAACCAGATGGTTTTATAATGCATAACAAAGGCACTCATGTATGCAAGATAAGGAAGGCCTTGCATGGTCTTAAGCAAGATCCCAGAGTTTGGTATGACAGGATTGATGGCTTTATTAAAAGCCTAGTATTTCAGAAAAGTGATGACGATGCAAATATGTACTTCAAGGTAAGAGGTAACCAACCTGTTATAATAATTTTGTATGTCGATGATCTCTTTGTAACAGGATATGAAGGGATAATAGCCTGGTGTTAGAGGGAGCTAACCTCAGAATTCAAGATGAAATACTTAGGCTTGATGCATTACTTCCTAGGATTGGAAGTATGGAAAAGACAAGGCGAGATATTTATGGCACAAGAAAAATACACAGTGGATGTACTAAAGAGGTTTGGTATGATGGATTTCAAATCCATGTCTACTCTAATGATTACCAACCTGAGGAAGCTACATGATTCTAATACAAGTTCAAAATTGGTGGATCCCACCATGTATAGGTAGTTGATTGGATCATTGATGTACATGATCCACACTAGGCCATATATATGCTATGCAGTGATTGCAATGAGTCATCTCATGACTAAACCAAGACAAAGACAGTGGGTGGAAGAAAATCACATCTTGAGATATATTAGAGGGACCATTACTTATGGTCTGAGATATACATCCAATGGTGGTTTATTTCTGCATGGGTATGTAGATGTTGACTGGGTAGGAAGCCTAGTGGATCAGAATAGTACTTCTAGATACTGCTACAATTTAGGATCCGCTATGATATCTTGGTCAAGCCGGAAGAAGGGATCCATTGCACAGAGTACAATAGAGTTTGAGTACATTGCAACAAGTGATAGTAGCAAGCAAGCAGTATGGATCAAAAAATTGGTTTTTGGGTTGTTTGGAGACGAGCTTGAGACGGCGGTGGTTCACTATGATAATCAAAGTTGCATAAAATTGACAAAGAACCTGGTATTTCATGAAAGGTCAAAACATATTTACATGAGGTACCACTACATTTGAGGCTTGGTCCAGAGAAAAACTGTAAAGTTACAATACATAGCCACGAGCGAGCAGGTAGTTGATATCTTGACCAAGTCTCTGACCTCGAGACAATTTGTGCAGCTGATAGGCAAGCTTTGTGTGGCTGAGAATGACTCCCTCGCTGAGAGGGACTGTTAAAATTGGCAGCATCGACAATCATTCTCCAATGAGAGGCCATATGGTCCACCCTGAGGCTAGCCAGGGAGATTTGGAGAGTCAACCACTCTTGTAAGGTATTGAAAAAATCCAGGGGGAACGTACAACCTCCGTGAGTCAAACCAAAAGTCAGGACGAATGGGATACTATGTGAGTCTAATGCAAAATTCAGGGGGAGCGTACAACCTTTGTGAGCATATACAATCTAGTGCAAAATTCAGGGGGAATGTACAACCTCTGTGAGCATAGAAAGACTAGTGCAAAAGTTAGGGGGAACATACAACCTCTGTGAGCCTAGTCAAGCCTTGTGAGCCATGAGAAAAATTCAAGGCATCTAGAAAACGTTAGGTTGAATATAAAATTCCTATGAGCTAGAAACAAACGGTATTCCTAATATTGAAAATGATATAAATGTATTGATCTAGTGCATTGGCATGTGTAACATTATCCACCATGAAAAGAATTTTGAATTTCCTTATAAAGAGTCAAGTTGTAACTGAAGTCTTAAGTCTAGTTCTATTTTAGAACTAAAGTGTAATGTTGAGTTGCAACTGAAGTCTTAAGTCTAGTTCTATTTTAGAACTAAAGTGTAATGTTGAGTTGCAATTGAAGTCTTAAGTCTAGTTCTATTTTAAAACTAAAGTGTAATGTTGAGTTGTAACTGGAGCCTTAATTCTAGTTCTATTTTAGAACTAAAGTGTAATGTTGAGTTGTAACTGAAGTCTTAAGTCTAATTCTATTTTAGAACTAAAGTGTAATGTTGAGTTGTAACTGAATCTTAAGTCTAGTTCTATTTTCAAACTAAAGCATACCAGTCTCAAGTCTAGTTCTATTTTCGAACTAAAGTGTAATGCTGAGTTGTAACTAGTCTCAAGTGTTGATACTGAGAGGGGGGTGAATCAGTATCAAGTACAATTTTAAAAAACTTTTCCAACTTATACTTAAACCATTCAATTATATCCAATGATAAATGAACAATAGTATAAGAGTTACACCAATACACCACAATACACCATGC
>ML778095.1:2364200-2389091 GCA_009831015.1 Picea engelmannii | reverse complement strand
AGAGTTAGTTGGTTAGTGGCTCAACTAACATAAATAAACAAGAGATAAACAACAAGGAAATAAATCTAAACTAATAAAACAATAACTTGAAATGAATGCACAAAGAAAACACAAGAGACATATACCAAGTAAATTGATCTTTGAATTGATAATCCTTGGAGAAATATGGGAACTTATGAGTCCACTCTTCCTCCTTGGGAAGGCTCTTGAGTCCCTAAGTACAAAGTATTATTTCTACTATGAATGGCTAACAAAGGAAAATGGTGAAGAAAAGAGTGATGAAATACTCAAAAGGAGAGAGCTCTAACACTTGCTATGGATGCTCAAATATTTCTAAGAGGAAGGTGGCTTCCCAAAGCTAAAAATGAGCAGCATAACAATACTCAAATGCTTCTTTTTTTGCATACAATGGCCTTTTATTTATAGTAGGATGGAAATATTTTTCTCAATTGGTTCTAAGTGTGAATGGGAAGCCCTTAGAGGTACTTCCCATCCCTTTCAGTGATCCCAAGGTGAAATTTGAGGGCGATTTTGGTTATGGGGGAGGTTCCCTTCATCCCAAAAATGGTTGAGGCCTGACCAAATTCATTAATGTGCCATTTCAACATCTGAACAATTATTTCGACTGTCAATTATGAACTCTGCATACTCTACAATGTGTTAGCTCGCGCGGATTTCCAGAACCACTTTTGTATATATTTTTTTTATTTTCTTTCCAAACTGAATGTAATCCTTCCATGAATATTGGTAGTATGTTGTGTTTGGCTTACCTATTTCTTCATCCATTGTCTGTAGTTGTAGTTAGCCATTTTTTGATGATAACATATGCCCCCTGATGTGTGAGGTTAGGAGGATACGTATAGACGTAATACATCATATTTTCTTTTGATGGTGATACTGGGTAGAAATTAAGAAAACTTGTAAATGAGGAGCATCAAGAGTTATCCGTGAGAGGGAGAGGGAACAGAAGATTAGTACAAACTAGGCTATGAAAAATGAAAACAAAAATGTTTGTACAAATGAGGTAGGATTTCCCCATGATTGTATCACAAGACCATCAAAAGGTAAGAGTAATTGAACGTGCTGATGAAGTAGATATCTGGAGCACCCTTGGGGGAGAAAAATACAAATGGTAACGATTCAAATGATTGAGGTGGATTTGAACTGAGTGGCGAGGGACTCAGAGGCATTGAGGGCCTAATCAAATTCATAGGTATTCGACTGCTACTAAAAACTACAATGGTCGCATAGTAAGATCCATCATAACATGAAACTTTGTTGGAGTCGAATGTTATGGGGATCAATGACATTAGAAATAAATAATGAATATTTCTGTGCCATTCGAGATTGCTCATTGATAATTGAATGAGATCCAAGATACTACCACCTTCCTAGAAACTTATGTTGACGTCAACATGGAAGGGGGCACGACTACAATAAGCAAAGGGATTCTTGACATTGATTTGATAAAAATGGTATCATGAACTGTATGGGGGAAAGATGGATGAACTAGTGACATCGACAAAGCTCAAACTATATGGGACATAAGAAATTCCCTTGGTTGGGAAAAAAATGATGATGGAAGCAACTGTAAAATATGATCTAGTGTGAGGGGGATGACCAAATTTTAGGTAAACTGTGTTGAATGGATGAGACTGCAAAAGAGTGGATGATAGGTCATAATACATACATTTTGGACAAGGGTGCCAGTGATAGTCAGTATTTGGAAATGATAGAGATATATTTGTAGAGATGGTGATGAAAATGACACGGGTTTCTGCGTGCCAAGGAAAAAGACACCATCAGTTGCGATGGAAAAAATCTATTCTACCTGTTGAAACTTGAAATGTGATTTATACAATTACAAAATAAATAAAGAATAATGGGGTTTAAAGTACACGTATAGAAATGGGTTTCCCAGTGAAGAATGGATTGGCCTCATGGGGCGCAAGTAGGGGAATGTAATTGATGAAGGGCGGGGCCCCATGGGTGGGTTTATGTACCAGGTAGATGGATGGATGATGAAATTGTAGATAAGAAATTGATGTTGGATGATATGGAGGGTTAATGATAATGAAAAGGTGCATTTAATGCAACCAAGAACATGATGTGGGATTCCATAATGGGGTGGTTAGAATGATGATGGGTAAGAAGTATGAGGTTTTTACTTTGGGGTATAACACTACCAGAACTCCCGATCCTAATGGATAAAACAACATGAGTATCAATATGCCAAGGGGTAAATAAATGTGGGACAACTCATGGAGGTGAGAATGCTATCGATTGAGAGTACTTGAATGCAATGGAGATGATGGTACCACAGATATGAGTGCAGGAATCCTAAGGATAAATGTCAAGCATTGTAACTTGGATATGCATATGTTTGCAAAGGGCATGAGTGCATGCCAGTTCTGAACATATACCTGAAAGTTCCATAGGGTGGCCAAGACTGAATGGGTTGTATATTGTTGTACCAAGTACATGCACACACAAACATCAAATACCTGAAGTGAAAAATATCTGATGATAAAGAACATATGACAATTATTTGATATAAATGAGAGTGAGCAAGTGTACTTGACCTTTTGACATTGGTGGGAAACATGGTCCCTTGGTGAAAATTTTGGGTTCCCATGGAAGGAGGCCAAGGAAAAATGAGTTCCTAGAAGAGCTAATGTTTGAAGGAGGGTAGGTAACGATGAGTTCCTATAAAAGGGCACTCCCTAAGGGAGGCCACAGAACCATGAGTTCATGAAAAAGGCACTCCTTGAAGAAGGTTTTGGAATAATGAGTTCCTAGAAAAGACACCCCCTAAAAAAGGCCAGGGAACCATGGGTTCTTGAACAAGGCACTCCCTAAGGGAGGCCATGGAACAATGGGTTCCTTATAAATGCACTCCCCGAAGGAGGTTGGGGAACCATGGTTTCCTGAAAAAGGCACTCCCCTAAGGGAGGCCATGTTTCCCTATGGGGAAACTAAAAATTACCAAAGCTAAGGGGGATTTTCCATAAGAAGTAATGAAACTATCTTGGTGGATCATTTCGATTAGGCCATGTGGCTTGTAATCTCATGATGTCTGGGGGCACTGGATACAAGGCGGTGATATAATGGTTCCCGTGAAGGGTATATTGTGGGTTGGTGTTGTGTTGATAGCTAGGTCTTATGCGACCAAGGTAGGAAGTGGTACTACCCCCTGTATTATGATATGAGGACTGAGGGAAGGGTTTTTTCCAAATACCCAATATTATGGACCAAAGGTAAAATAGCAAGAAGTTTAAAGTTGAACATCCACAAAAGAGGATATGAAACAGTGTATCAGATCAATTATTTTGTGTGATATCTATTGGGGGCTTTGGGATTTTAAACTGTGTGGAAACATCTCCTATATGGGCATGATTGCGCATCATGGAACTGGAGTCTCTGATATCCCTATCAATGACAATAGTTGATCTTATTTGAGAGGGAGTAATGACCTTATCAAGGGAGATAATATTAGAGGGTGCACCAATTGAATTGTTAGGACCTTGCCAATAGTGGATAGGAGAACCTAGATGGAGGTTATCACTAGAATCACTGAAAGAAGTAGTGGCCTCAACAAATTCTTAATCTTCTGGGAAGAATGTAGTTGAGATTTCATGGCTTATTTGGGGTTTAGTGGAAGAAACATGTATGGATTCCCCAAAGGATGAATGAATTTTCCCAGCCTCCAATCCTAAGTGGTGAGGAGGTGGTTCAGGCATGGGGTCATTTTTGGGTGGAGTGGATGTTGCATGACTAGTGGCATTGGACACATAGTGCATGGAATTAATGTGAGTAACATGATGTGAGATTCTATTATGAGAATATTGAGGGGGGGGGGGATCAATGTAGGAGAGTTGATCGATGGTGATGATGCATCCCTCATGTGGGAATATCATGAATCGAAAGAGGGAAGACACCAAAATCGTCATGGCATAGATGAAATCATGACAGAGGAGAATATTGTAATCCACCAGACCATCCATGACAACAACATTGATCAAAACCGTCTTACCACCTAACTCAATGGGGATATTAGGTAATATTCCTAAGGGAGAACAAAGTCTACCATCAAAGGCTCTTAAATCCATCATTGATGGGATAAGAGTAGGGGAGCCTAGTTGTTTCCAAGTTGATGAGGACATAATGCATGAGGATGCCCCATCATCTATAATACACCGATAAACTGTAAAGGTGTTAACAGTGACTTGTATTTGGAACGTGGAAGAAGATGGTAGTCGTTCTTGGATAATTGATCCCAATCAAAGGTGATGGCCCATGATGGGTGTGGGTATACACTTCCATTTTCCTGACAAGGATAGGATCTAGTAGACATTGTGGTAATAGAGGTGGAAGGGATTCCCCCAAGTCTACATGACTAAGCATCGTTCATGAGGTAGATTGGATGTGAGGGGGGGCTACCCATCTGAGGGGTAACAAATGATGTCAGGGTGAAATATGGAACCCCACCTAATGGAGTAATGGGTCCATGATGGGGGAGGGGGCATATCGAAGTATTGTAATGAGTAATTATAAGTTTATTATGATGTGTGTGCTCCAAACGAACTGCTTGGACTAGCTCTTGAGTGAGTTCAGGGAACTGATGGGATGGATGACCATAGAGCTCACAAAATGGGAAAGGGTGCTTAGTCCATGCATGGGTGGTACTTATATGATTAGTTTGATTGTAGTTTTGGTGGGCACTATGAATGCCCCCATCTGTACAAGCATTCCCCCCATGCCATGGGTGCTGATAGTAGGTGTTTCCATTCTTACTCCTTGTGTGTGGTAGATGGCCAATAGAACTAGGAGAGGGGGCCCAATTTTGTCCTAACTAGGAAGAAGAGGATGGGGTTATATATGGTAGGTTTTTTTGTCCTACCATGGTGGTTGATGGTTGGAGATCCAATTCCTAAAGATGAAGGGATACTAGATGGGTGGATTGTTCTGGATAGTGGTGCCTAGCGAGGTGGACCCAAACAAAGATAATCCTAAAACAATGGCACTCACTAGTGTGTGTGCTGGTTGTGTTGATATGTCAATTAAATTGGGAACACCCCCCCGATATTGGGGGGAGGTTTTTCAGAAGTCTATAATGGTGGGGATGTTGTGGTTCCCCTATGATTCTGGACTATATGTATACGTGTGCAAGTGGTAGTGAGAAAAATAAATGAACAAGTGCTTCGGTAAATGTGGACTATCTCAACAATGTTCTGAAAGCTATATGTAATCAATCAGTGCTAATAACACATAAACAAGTAACAATGTAAGATGGTTTGGGGTTTTAGCCACGTGGGGGAATAAATAAAAATGCATGTGTCCTAATAGACCTATCGTCCTTCCTCTCAAAAAGCGTTGGGCCTTCCAAAAGCACTCAAAAATGGGGCATGAATCCACTGGAAGAGGAGATAGTGAAGGTATGACTAATCAGTTATAATGAGGGGTGAAGGGTACATATCCTGAAAGGACTGGTGATATTTCCCAATAGTCATTGAAAATTTGATTAAGGTGCGATTGCATGCCACAACCGTCACTTGGGTAGATACAACCTATATTTTGGCCACTAAGTCACCTCGATCAAGCACGACATTTAGATTTTTGGCCTTAGAAATCGGTCACAAGATGGATTCTTTTCAAGGGTTGGGTGACCCAAGGAGGCATGCATAGAACAACTGGACCTCAAATTTCGACCCTTCATGAGTGTCTCCCTGCCTTATGGTGTAGGAATTCTTGATTGAGAGGATTTTAGTATCCCAATTCACAACTTTCTAAGTTTCAAGTGAGAAATGATGATGGGGAGTTATTTGGATGCCTATCCACAAAATCGTAACTTAGAATACAATTTTCTTTTGGTGTTCCTCCTGTCGAGGTTAGAAAATGTGTTGATTATGGTTTCTTTTATGATGTGAAAGTGGGCTGTGAGGTTGGAGTCATGGGCCAACCTGGCTGATTAAAAGTGGTGTGCACAAAAATATTTTTACTAAACAAATGAATCCCTTCTGGTCCTCCTAGATTACTTATGAGAGCAGGGAGAAGTGCATACTATGGTTTCAAGTATCTAATAAAAAACCTTTTGAATATGTTATGTGTGCAATACGTGATGGTGAGTGATGAATTTTAATAAGTTAAGTGAGAAATGTTTTGGCATCTGGAAATTGCTTGGTCCTTTACAATTGTTTATTACTTCTAACTTACTATGTTTCACAAAAAATCCTTGTTGAAATTGAAAAATCCCTAAGTAACTAGCATAGTGGACTTGTGGGTCCTTATGAAATTTAATTTCCCTATGATGTTTTCTAACCTAAGAAATCTTTGAAACTATTCCTAGATTGTGAACACGTGGGCATGTGTGGACCCTTACAATGCTTTAAACTTCCTAGGTGGTTTACTCTAAAAATTTGAAACTATCCTAAGATTGTGCACATGTGGGCATATGTGGGCCCTTACAAATCTTTTAGGTTATGTTTCAACAAAGAAAACTAAAGAGGTATTGGCCTCCTAAAATGATTGATTTTAGTTGCAAAAAATGAGAAAACTAATAGGTATTGGCCTCTCCTAAAATGATTGATTTTAAAGGGAGATGAGGGTTTCTTCAAACAATCTCTTTTTCTGATTTCCAAGGTCACACAAGGGTGCGAGGAAAGAGAATACTCCAATATTGTCTAAATAGCTTTCTAGTCCCAAATTAATGTGATGTTTTTGTAATAGAAAATCTTTTAATGAAATTCAAATGCTAAATGTTAAGCCATCCATGTGGTAACCAAGGAAATAAAAAAGATACACCGGTTCTTTTTAATCCCCATAGAAGTCTATCTGTGACTAAGTTATATTTGTAAGAATGAATCCCAATACTTCTTTGTGTGGCTTTTACAAAGTGCATAACATAAATCTAATAAGATTGTAGGATGAAGAGATTTCTTCGGCATGAGTGTTTCTCTTGCTTTGGGTAGCATGGTTGAGGGTGAATCCTAACCATTCCAAGGCATAGAGAGGTAGACATAACACCATGGATCAATGATAAAGTAGTGAGGCAAAGGCAGTCTGGATGTGCAATTTTTGGTGTAGCACATTGACTAATTGTGCCATGAGGTGGATAGTGGAGTCAATTTTCCGTAGAAGACTTTTTTTTGGGGTGACTTCATATTGCAACTAGGTGAGGGGAAACCTTGTCTTGATATGAGGGTTGTGCAGATGGAACAAATTGTGAAAGGAAGTGACCAGTTTGAGCATAAGGGTGTGCAGTATCAAGGAGTGTGATGGTTGGAATGGCCATTTAACTAGTTCATGACTTGGGTGAGAACAACAACATGACAAGGGGGTCAAGAGTACAATTGCGTCAGTAGGTTCACATGTCAACACTTAGACAAGGTGGAAGATCTCCTTGAAGAAGATCAGATGTTGGAAAAGGTAGTGAGGCAAGGGTGGACACTTTCCTTAGTCTTTGGAGTTGGAGAAAGTGATGGATATGTGATAGAAAAGACTAAGTTCAGACATGAAGTGCATTCTCATGAGTTGGGCGCGACGACTGGACTAGAGACCTAATCAATCCAAGGCATGGGTGAATTTAATGTGAAAAGACATGGTATATCTGGTTGAAGTATGGGAATAACAACAACATCACACAAGTTCAACAAAGGAAAACTTTTGAAGTGAAGTGGGAAACAATCAGTTTTAGAAGGAAATGATAGCAGTAATGGAACCAAACACCAGCAATGGAATGAAGACGTAGTAGATTGTGTGGAGTTGGGTGCAATACAGTTTGGTTTATGGAAAAATTGGGGTTTCCACTCCGTAAGGAAACTTGGGGTTTCCACTTTGGCAGACTTTGGGGTTTCTACTTGGCACAAAACTTGGCATTTTTGATAGACTTAGTTGCAGCGAAGGCACAAGTTTGGGAAGAGACTTGGAGATCACAGATTTTGTGGATGTTTTTTGGGACAACAACAACCTGAGGTGGGGGAGGATGTAAGGTATTTGGCTATATGGGAATGAAGACCCTCTCCTAAGTCCTCAAGGAGACGAAACTTGGGGTTGCTCCGGCACTGAAGTTATGCAAGTGGGCACCTTGGGCGTGCAAGCACACCAAGGGGCTTGTCCAAGTATGAAATGACCAAGGTTAGGGTGCACTAGCATGAGGGGTGCACCAAGATTGGGGTGCGTCGGTCCCAAGGGGAACAACGATTGACGAGCACAACGATTTGTTTGGGTGATTGGGTCCACGAAGGGGTGTAATGATTCATTTGAGAAACAGATTCTACGAAGGGGCGCGACAATTTATTTGGACACATGGGTTCATGAAGGGGTGTGACATCCCCAAAGGAGACGATGGTCACCTTTGGAGTCCCTATAAGAGAACAAGGACGCACAACCAAGGAAGGAAGCTTGGAAGGTAGCAAGAGAAGCTCTGCAATTCTGAGGTAAGCTTAGAAAAACAGGGGTGAGCTCCCTCAAGGGGCCAAGTCACTCCACATGGGAGGACTTATGTTTCCTTGAGGTGGATTCAATGGATAGAGTGGGGCGACCTCCTTTTGGGATGGTGTTGGGGAATTCTGGAAACACATATCTACTAGAGGAATGTGAGAGATAGAACCGAAACCTATGAAGTCCGTGGAAATGAAGAGATATCAAGTCTGTAGTCAAGGGAACGTTTGAGGTGCACCGCAGGAGGTTGCGGAGACGGTTGCAACATAGAGTCTTGGTGATGAATTTGTGGATGAGTGTCTTGGTGAGGTGAGGTGAGTTGTCGGACTCTGCCCAGTTGTAAATCAAGATGATAGTGCTCATATTGTAATTGTTTTGCAATAAAAAATACTTAGCCAGGTGTTAGGTGTGGTTTGTGCCGCCCACACTATTTTTGTGTATGTTTTTCATTTTCTTCACAATTTTTCTCTTGGCTTCTCATGTTCATGGTTGTATGCTTAAATATGACTAAGTGTTAAATCAATAACAATTGTCTAAGTATACAAGAGTTTCACTAGAGTAGGAGTGTGAGTCGTCGGTAGCCTAGAATAGAGTATGGATATGCTCTAGGTGAAGAGAAGTAGTCCAGATGAAGTATCCTTGGTGTTTCCAAGCAACCAAGTAAGAAACGCTGCGATGCCACATGCACTCTAGTGGTGCACAATCACAATATTCATCTAGGCACATTGTGGGGATGTGACACATTTCCTCTCGAATAAGAGAGTGTCAAGCGTATTTGACATTAAAAAAAGAAATTGTTAATATAGTATTAATAAGTTGGTGGGCATATTTCTGGTGATGTAAAATATTTCTCCAAAACCTCAACCCCTCCATGAATAAGACTTCTATTCTATCATCCAATAATAATGAAAAACAATATGTATTTTTTATTTAATATAATTTTTTAGTGGATAGTTCTTAAAACTTTGGATATAGCACTCACATGTTTTTAGTGAGTGACGGGTAAACTAACGATCTAATGATAGAGTAAGATCATTTTGTAGGTAATGATTTTTTTTTTTAATTACAAATGTGATAAGAATTAACAAACAAAAAAAATGAAGTATATCCAAAGATCTACCCTAATTTAAATTTTTTTACATGGTGGAACAATGAATTTTACGCTTTACCCATTTCTAAATTAACCTAAATTATTAAAAATTCAATAAAAAACGTTTGTACAATATTAAACAATTCTATCTCAGACCTAAAACAAAAATTATAAATGATACCAAACATAACCTTAATGTTATATAAAATATTTTTATATAAAATATTTAAATTTTTTTTACCCTATTCGAAAAAAAATGGCCCAAAGAATAAGATCAATGAGAACTTTAACTTTTGGATTTACATAACTGGAGAGACGTTTTGTACAATATTAAACAACTCCATCCCATACATAAAGCCAAAACAATAAATAATACCAAAGATAACCTTAATGTTATATAAAATATTATCACGTAAGTAAAAAAATTGAAGTTTATATTTTTCTCACATATCAATAATATTTTTATTATTGATGAGGTAGGAGGTTTCGAGAGTAGTTAAATTAAAGTTATGCCTTGTATAATATATTATAATGGCTGGTTATTAAATAGTTAGAGATTATATTTAAATAAATAAAAGGATGAGGCATATATTTGTATCACAATTGGTTCAAATTCACCTATGTTAATGTGTTTTTAGGTTAGTCTAAAAGCTTATTTTTAAACTTTGTTGAAATGTGATATTTAATATTGTCGGGTGTTTTAAGAATGTGATGTTGATTTCTTATACTAAAAAGCAGTAATCATAGATTGAATATGTCTCAACCAAGATTTGAACTTGGGTGAACATGTTAGAGGCAAGATTTGAACTTAGTAAATATTATGACATTTTTTCTCTCTCAACTAAGTATGATAAACCTAATTGATACTATTATTCACTTTTTTAGTATCATAAATATTACATATTCTTTCTTTTTATGGTGTTTTATATTTTGAGTAGTGCCCAATTTCACTATGAAGGTTATGAGCGTTTATTTTTATTTTAGTAATGTTAATTTCTTCATTGCATCATGATTTGTCTTTAAATTTTGTTGTGATAGTGTTTTTAATGGTATCTAAATTTCTGTGGAGTTGCCTCTACCTATATTCACTAATGGTTTGACCAAGAATTTGTATCTTTATGCTACCCTGTTTTAGTTCTAAGGTGATTTTTACTTGAATTTGAAGCAATTCTAGGAAGTTTCTTATCCTTAATTATTTTGTATGTGTACATCAACTACCTAATCATATTCTTTCTCTTAATGGGTGGAATCCGAATCTTTAAAAAAATGATTGGATACAATATATTGCTTTTACTTTTAAAATTATATATTATAAAACGCTTATGATTTTCTCAAATTTCTATAAAAATGTTGCAACTTGGGAATTCACATTCATATAAGATGACTAGAATAAAGAATATATTGAATAATAAGACTTTTTTTTGCCAAACCAAAATATCTATCACTTATTGTTCTGTTGATGATACTAAAATGATTTTAAGAGATATTTTGATTTATAATGGATTATTATATATCATTTTTTGTGTTATTTGGTACAAGTCACATTTTAGTGATTTTAGGAAATATACGGAGTAGAGACTATTTGAGACCTTAAACAATCTTTTTGGGGGTGAAAACTTTGCAAACAAAGCTCCTAGCCTCTAGAAATTATTTTACACATTTAGAGCTTTCCCACAATGCAAAGATCACCTCAATTAGAGTTCCTATGCAAGTTGAGACAATTAAAAATACTAACCCTAACCTTATATGGATTTCAAACCATGCCAAACACTGGGTAGAGGAAGGGGTTACATTCTTGTTATATTGTTAATATTCCATAATTGAGTAGAGCATCCGAGAGTGGGATTTTGGAGAAAAACAAAGAAAGTAGAAATCTCTGAAGAACCATACGAGCCATAATGTCTATAACAACTCCATAGTGAGTACCACTTTCTTTGTATTTACATTTTATTTCGGTGTTGCACTAAACTACTAACATTAAATCCATATAACATATGTTATATGTAATACATATAACATATCTCAAGTAAACACTCTATAAATAGAAATCATTGTAAAATTTATTACGATGAATGAATTATTCCAATAAATTTTCCACATTGTACATAGCACATTCCCTAACCCTAACCCTAACCCTACGGCACAATGATCAAGAAACCAAGGCACTCTAAGCCCATATATACATTAATTATCTACATACTCACATTCTTTATTTATTTATTTATGTATACAGTTGGAAAGACTATGTCAAGAGTAAAAATCCACAAGTTCGAATTCAGAGGGATAGGGTATGTATACCTATGTAGATTTTACTAGTCAAATAGTTTCACCGAAATCCCTTGTTCCATGAACAAGGTCTTATACACCAATTTAGTATCTGGTTTAATTGTGACTTTAAAACTAAATTAAATTCTTATTATTATTACACCGATAGGCATATACCTATTGGAAATGGACACATTTAATGATATTTTAATTATAAATTCTAATCTTATGGATAGCAATTGAAGATTCTAACACATTCTTCATCCTCCTTCCAAATCGATGAATCAAATTTAATGTTCATAAATTTCTAGCATTTTTGAATGCATCTGTTTACTTTTTTACATTTACTTAATCATGTTAAGAAATTACTGTCTAAACATCTGATTGCCACGTTTAGATAATTAGAAAACTTACTTTACATTTAAAATTTACTTCACTATTAACCTTTTATTTAGATTTACATTTAAGCCACGTTTGACCATATCTCCCATACATATATGAACTGCACCTATCATATTGGCTGGGCGTTTCATTTATACATGCCTGTGATAATGGAAAATGCCAGGCGTCCCATATATGAACTGCACCTATCATATTGGCTGGGCGTTTCATTTATACATGCCTGTGATAATGAAAAATGCCAGGCGTCCTAAAATACAATGGAAGGTGGAATAACAAGTGCCATTTATTGGTTTGTTTTCTTTATCTTCCCAGCTTTCCATGTAGAAACCAGGATGTCAAGTACCCATAATATACCGGGATTTGGATGGGTTTATAATCATTTTCATATTGAATGTGCCCAATACATCATTTGCATTCAATGCAGCTTTACCCAAAGCCATGCACAAAGAGTTCCATGGATGGTCGAACCCCAATCTATCTTTCCTCACTACAATGAACTCACAATCATACTGTCATTGTCGAGGGATTGAGGACTGATTGAAGTAGGAGAAAGATAACAAACATTCATATTGTCGTTATCGAGGGATTGAGGACCGATTAAATCAGGAGAAAGATTCATACGGTTGTTGTAGAGGAATTGCAAATGGATTGGACCAGGAGAAAAAGAAGATCAGAGTTTCTGAGATGAGAAAGATATCGATTGCTAATAAATTTTCTTTGTATGATTAAGTAGGGTTTGGATTTCTCAGTACTTGCTGCCATTGTTTATTTCTCTCTTCGCTATCAGTGAATTTATAAATTATGTTAGATATCCTTAATGTGAGTTTGCACAACTTCCCGTGGAACTACGCAACTTCCTAATGTATGATCTTACCATTTACATACAATATACTCATGCAGGTAAGAGCTTCCACCTGAAGAGCTAGGGTTCGTGAGTTTGCACAACTTCCTAATGTATGAACCTACCATTTACATACAGTATGCTCGTGTGGGTAAGAGCTTCCACCTGAAGAGCTAGGTTCCACCAGTTACAAAGTGATTGTTATAGTTTGTCTCTTCAGCGTTTTAATTATTTAATTGCAGAATGATCAAGCGTAATGATCAAGCGTGATTAAGTTTTACTGAAAATACGGTTTTTCATTTGACCTTAAAAAGACTGTGGACAGTAATTTATGTTATCACTAAGATCAACGATTCTAAAAATCCTATCCTCTTCAATCTAAAACTCCAATCGTCTTCAATCTAAAATCAAAGGATAGTAATTTAATCAATGAAATATCAGATAAAAAGTATTTAGATATTCACTATGATATATCCCTTATGGTAACAAACTAAAACTTACTTATGATATTTGAGTTTGGTATTCTTGAAAAATTAGAGCTTGTTATGATAAGAAAAATTAAGGATTAGGGTTTGTTTATGATAAGAATAATTATAATTTGTTATGATAAGGAAAATTAGGGTTAGTTATTGAAAAAGTTTTCAATGTAAATAGAATATCCTTTTTTTTTCCAACGAAAAATTCCACATTATATTAATTGGTAATATAATTTGTAATCCAAAACAATACTTCTTCCAGGGATATGTCTTCCACAATCCTTCAACAAAAATCCCTTAAGTTTTGCTAAAATACTTTTTACAGGCTTCATGTACTAGTAGAGAGAAAAACAGACTACCTTAAAAAAACATGAGAGTCTATAACCCTGCCTTAAAAACATGAGAGTCTATAACCCTGCCTTATACACACAGTAATTTTTGGAAACTGCATGACAATTGTATCTGATTTTTCCTTCTGGATTTAGCATTTCCAACTTTGACAACTTATCTGCCTCACTATTTGAATCCCGATAGATATGTGCATAATTGATTGAGTTGAAAAAGATTTGTAGTTCTATGATTCTTTCTTTCCATCACTCCACTGCATTGACCTGTAGCTTTCCTTTATTGTTTAGCCATTCAATAACAATTTTTGAGTCACCCAAAATCTATATGTCATCTAAGTGAAGTCTCCTCGCCAGTGTTAGAGTGACCCATGCTCCAAGTATTTCTTCTCATGTATTTGTACCTTTTCCACAGTTAAAGGTCCATTTATATTCAGAAAACTCACTAGTCTTTATCAGGCCTCCAACTCCACTCAATATCCCTCTTGCTAGTGCAACTCCATAAAACCAACACATCACTTTTGTAGAATTTATTGGGCACTTTGTTGCTCTTATTTTTTTTATTAATGGTGTCGGTATAATTTTCAAGGCTCTCAAAGTCTTTTTTATCACTGAGTGCGTAGACATGCTTCCATTTTCAAAGATGGTTCTGTTGTGTTCGAGCCAAATGTTCAAACAGATAAAACATGGTAGAAATTGATGAGATGAATCCTTCTTTATCCAGTTGTCAAAGCAATCATTCAAAGTGGTTCCCCCCCAAATATTTCTCTTCTTTAGACCTCCTATAATTCTTTGCCAAATGTTTTGAGTAAAGAGACAATCAATAAGAAGATGCTTTACTGATTCTGGTTCCTTTTAACAAAGGTAACATATGCTTGGTCCTTCCCATCCCCTCCCTTGTAAATTATCCCATGTCAAGATCTTGTTTTCTAGAGAGAGCCAAGTGAAGAGTTTAATTTTGAGATTCAGATCCCACTTCCACATCATGCGCCTCCAACCCAAAGCTTTTTTTGTCCATATTTTTGAAAAAAGAGCCCCATAAATATTTTTGACAGAAATAATACCCGACTTGCCCCCCCAATCCAATTGAGTTCATCAGGCCTTTCCAGAAGAAAAATTCCTGCCTCTGCTAACCCCCTGCATTATAGATCCCACTCCTGTGCGAGATGGCCACTGAAATTAAAAGATGCACTGTCTTTCCACTATGAGAATATTGCGCCTTGATGTTCCGACCTATAGGCCTGAAAAAGATAATATACATTGTACCCATTAAGTAAAGTAATCAACTCATCTGATAGAAACAATGATGGCCCCATACCTAGGATCATATCCCTTCCAACTAAAATCTCATGTCCACCGCCGGGCTTCCAATTTAACCAATGGATGATAATTTGTAATGTTTTTATCAGATTTCTCCAAATATAAGAAGATGAAATTGAGCTTTGAGAATTCTATCTGAGCTAGAAAGTGACCAAAAGGTGGGGGAAATATTTATCCTTAATTACTCTGTGCCAAATTCCATCTTTCATCAGAATTCGCCATAGAGAATTTGTCACCAGAGATTTGTTGAATATATATATATATAT
Source organism: Picea engelmannii (assembly GCA_009831015.1). Lineage (NCBI taxonomy): Eukaryota > Viridiplantae > Streptophyta > Pinopsida > Pinales > Pinaceae > Picea > Picea engelmannii. The sequence continues at coordinate 2,373,648 of ML778095.1, read as the reverse complement.
ATATATATATATATATATATATATATATATATATATATATGTTATGCAACCCCCATCCCCCAATATGCTTCGGTATCGCTAAGTAATCCCATCTACATAGATGTATTCGTTTCTTTTCATTGCGTCCCGCCCAAAGGAAATAAAAAATGTGTTGTCTGATTTTGTTAAGAACATAAGCCGAAATAGCTATGAACGTCATCCAATACACTGGTTGACTCTCTAAGACCGACTTTATAAGGATGTAATGCCCCCCTAGAGAGAGCCATCTATTGCACCAGTAGCTTATCCTTTTTTCATATTTAGTAATTAACCAACCCCAATCCTCAGCCTTATAGCTCCCCATCTTTAAGTAGTATCCCAAGTACTTAAAGCCTTTAGAATAATTACAAAGTTATAAGGAAAATATTCTTTGAACATATTTAAATGTCCCCCCTAGAGCCCCCAATAATGAAAGTTTGACTTTGTCATATTTACTTGTAACCCCAATGATCTACAAAATAGCTTAAGAATCTTATCAATCTCTCTCCATTCCAAGAGTGAAGCTTTGGAAATTATGAGAACATCGTCCACAAACAAGAGATGTAGAATCTTCATCATTCGTGAGACCTTAAACCCTATGAATTTTTTCTCCACCTGACCAGCTTTTAAAAGAAGGGTGAGTCCCTCCATTACAAGAATAAACAGAAGAGGTGACAATGGGAACCCTTGTCTTATTCCCCTTCCACTATGGAAGAAGGAGGTAGTCTCTCCATTTACCGAAAAAAAAAAGTTGCACTAGTTACACAACTCATAATCCAATTATTAGTCAAAATACCAAAGCCCGTTTGAATGAGAATCATTCTCAAGAAATCCCAATTTATACAATCATAGGCCCTTTTAAGATCCTGTTTTAGGATTGCATATTTTAAATGTTTTTTCTTTATATTATGGAGACATTCGTGGGAAATCCCTATCACATCCATAATCTGTCTTCCTTTCAAAAAACCTAGTTGTTCACCAAATAAGGTTCTAGAGAGAATATGATTAGCCCTATTCGCAATAATTTTTGCAATAAGCTTGTAACAAAGATTGCATAAGGAAATTGACCGAAAATCACTAAAAGAAGTAGGTCTGTTGATTTTGGGAATTAAAGCCAAAAAAGTAGAGTTAAAGGATCTTATCACAATGCCTTTGATCTTGGAATCTTCCACCATCTCCAGTAATTTGTCCCCCACCAATTCAAAGTAATGTAAGAAGAATTCGACCATCCAACCGTCAGGTCCTAGGATTTTATCCTTGGCCAATGACTTTAAGACCACAAGAACCTCCTCTTTAGTGACGAGACTTTCAATGCTCCAAGCCTCTTCCTAACCTACCGACTGGGAAAAGAGATTGGTTATTGAAACCTGATCAGTAATGTCTGTATTCCCCAAATCTTCAAAGAAACTTTTAAAAAATATATTTTCCTCTTTTTTGATGTTCTCTTGTCCCACTATTACCTCCCCATCTTCCGATAAGACTTCCCAAAGATGTTTACTATTTCTTCTATGACTTGTGAATTGGTGAAAGAATTTTGTGTTTTTGTCCTCACTTTTGATCCAAATCGCTCTGCTTCTCTGTCTCCACATTTCTTCTTCCGCAATAAGAAAATAATTTATCTTTCCCTCCATCACCTTTATAATACTGTTGGTTTCCAAAGATCCCAACCCCCCCTCTTTCTCCTGGTAATTTACTTTAAGGTTCTCCTCCAAATTATCTAGGAGAAAAGAATTCTGCTTTTTCCTTTGCTTTGCCCAAAATTTATTTTTTTTGTTTTAAACAAATTAACTTTTTGACTAGTCTTCTTTGTACGCTTGGTTCCTGAAGAAACTGTTGATCATTCCAAACCTTATTAACAATATTAGAGAAGTCAAAATATGTCAGCCACAATGGATTTGGCTTGAAAGGATATGTAGTTGGATAAGTATGGTTTTCAATTTTTAAAAGGACTGGGGCATGATCTGATAGGTAAGGGTATTCTACCCATGACTTGTATCTTCCCAACAGGTTCACCAAATTTTCAAAGATTAAAACCCTTTCCATCCTTTTTGAAATACTTCATCTCCTAATCTATCGTTCCTCCATGTTGGAACTACTTTATCCAGAGAAATATTGGCCATCTTATTTTGCTGTATAAGTGTATTGAAGTATCCTACCGACTAGTCATAAAGTGATTTTTCTCCCCAAACCTCCTCAGTGCTTAAAGTGAAATTTAGATCCCCAACCATAATAAGGGAGTTGCTTGCCATTAATCCCTTGTCACTGACTTTTTCCCAGAAGGAGACTCTATCTATACACATACCATAGACATTTAAAAAAGTAACCTTCCTTTTTTAATCATAGCAAGTACTTGTCAAAAGAAGGACACCACAGGTGATAAAAGGATCAAGAATAAATTTATTCAGGTCCCAAGTAGCCAAAAGACCCCCAGATTTACCAACTGAATTTACCGCACATGCTATCCACCTAGGACGTAGGGAAGTCATGAAAACCCTCGCCTTCTTTTCATTGACTAAGGTTTCTTGTAAGAAAACAATATTAGGCTGAGTCCTATCTAAAAGTATTCTCATAGAGGCACGTTTAGGTCGCCCCCCACCCCTATAATATTCAAAGAGAGTAGAATCATGGTTTTTCTCTTGCCAGGGATTTCATGCCTCTAAGCGCTCAAAATTCAGATGAACCGTTAGTAAGTGTAGCAGGTAACGATGTGGTAAATGCAATTTTTCTCCTAGCACTCCTCATTTTTATAGGGGATGCCTCCAGGCCCAGTCCCCTCAACCACGAGTATCCTTTCCTTGAATTTTCTCCCTTCCTCAACTCGCCTGTCAAAGAAGCATCCCAAGTAGACCTGCTAAATAATGAAGTTCTCTGATAAGTAGGGATGGGCAGTGGTGAAGAAATATATTTGTAATCCAGAACTAGAGTATCCAAGACAACCCCAAGATAACTTTCACCCAACTGAGGTTGTCTAAAACCAGGAGCAAATTTAGTTCTGTCACTAAAGTCATTTAAAATCGAGCAAAGGTGGGACCCGACCCCAATATCATTGGGAAAGTTCCTGTGATGTAAATCCTCAAGTACACCTTTAGAGGGTGCTTTCAAACCTATCTCGACCCCCCTAGTGTCAAGATGGATTTTCCCCTCCTCCCGGGTGTTAACTAGAAATGATGGCTTAGTGCTCAGGGCGCCCTCCTTACATGTGACTCTGTTTTCAAAATCAGAGGGAAATGAGCCAGAAGGGTCTACTTTAGATAGAGGGGGTGTGTCCCATACTAAACCTTCTTCCCCAAAAATGGTAGAGTCTAATACATCATGTTCCTAAGATGTTAAAGTATGATAAAGAGAGGGACAAGGTTTTTCTAACTTACCCGAAACCAAGTTTTTGTCCACATTAAGATGATCCACTAGTTCTGTTGGAAAAGTTTCCTCATATACCAGTGATCCCACACCAGGGGTGACCTCCTGAGTAGACTTACGAACCAACGAGTCTTCAAACTCATCCTCTTCACATAAACCCAGGAAATAACGCCTCAGATGTCTCGTTCTTCGACAAAAAGTGCATCGAAATGGAATACCTTTATAATCCAATCTCTGAGTCACAATATGACCATGCCATTATATCTCCAAGGACTCACGTAAACCACTGTGTATATATATATATATATATATATATATATATATATATATCCACTATCACCTTACACATTCTCCTATTAGAATATTTAAAGGAAGAGTCATCGGCTGTTATAAACTTACCAAGCTCATTTCCGATAGCTTCCAAAGATTTTTCATTCCAGAGTTGTAGCAGGAGGCCTGGCAACAAGACCCATAGGTGTATATGCTGGAAATAGTCACAGACTAGGTTGAAGCTAATGCACCACCTTTTCAACATTAAGTTGCTACCATCCATAACCCACACATTTTCTAAAATCAATATTGTATCCTCAGGATTTCGAAACATAAAATCAAACCAACCATGCGGAAGGGAAAGTATATCAGGTTCATAGCCTAGTAGCGGTAACCAAGTTTCTCTAATCCAGACAGGTATAGAATGTTTGCAGAGACAACGATAGGAGAGACGAGCAACAAACACATAGAGAGACAAGAGAACACTCTCCTGCAAACCCAAGTTCGACCCCATTACCAGCCTGCATTTTGATTTATTGGGCTTCCACGTCTTTTTTAAGCATGTACCTCCCAAAGTGGTCTAACCTCGAGAGCCCTTAGAAAAAAAATTAACGGGATTCCCCACAACGGGCTGACCAACTACTGGTCTCAAAAGAGATCTTCTCCCACTAATACCATTTACCACAGGTTCTGCATCCTTATTAATACAAGTAGAAAGGTCTTCAATACCCTTAACACCCACATGATTAACTGGTTCAGCTCCCTGAAGATGAAAATTATCACCCGGAGGGAGTAAAATATCAGACCTACCACCTAAAATATTCCCTTCTGAAGGAACCTAGGGTAATGTGTGAGTTTTCACTTCCCTTAGGCGAGAATCATTAGCTCCCTACACTTCCTCCAAGGTGAAAAGACCTACTCTCTTCTAGAGGGCCTCATCATCCACACTCATTAGTGCGTCGACCTCAGCCTCCACCTAGGGATTTTTAATGCCAAATCCACCAACACCTGACACATATCAATCACTAAGGATTTATTAATGCTCAGACCACAATATTTTGTCACATGCTAAGCACTTATCTAAGCAAGACCCTGCTACAGTGCACATCAAAACAGACAAAGGATGCAACATTTAGGAGGTCTGTCTACTCACTGATAGGGAATTCCTTAGTAGAGAAGAACTATATTCGAGGACCTTCACCAAAGTCTAAAGCCAGAAAACACGAGGATCGTAAAAAAATATGCCAAAAAAGAAGAACCAGTAGCCATAGTAGTAGTTAAATGTTAGTATTAGGACGAGAAAGAACTTCTCCCTCACCAAAATAGTGGAGGAAATGTTGCAAGTTTCAGGTATCCCATGGCTTCCTCCCTAGTTCTTCTCATCCCAACCCAACCCAACCTCTCTCTCTATATATAATTGCATAGAGGCATCTACATAAATCAAATATCTAAGAAAATAAAAGTAATTGATATACATTTATAGTTGGAAAAGTCATACTTGAAATAGTTACCCTAAGATATTATATAAAAATATTAATTGGATATTATCGATGGTCATCAGCCACAGGTTATGTGGGTGCGCTAGTTAACAAGGTTACGTGGCAGCATAGTCCCTGCCAACGAGGTTAGAAAGAAATTGTGGAAAATGGGGTCGAATTGTAAATGACGGAAGTGTTCGGTGCAAAATGTATATCACGGAAATGTTGTGTGCAACATGTATATAACAGAACATGGGGCATAAGTAAATGATGCTTGGCATGTAAAGCACCATTTATTTTTTGAAAGTATATAACAAACTGCAAATTTGTTCACAGTGGAAGAAAAAAATTGGAATTTTAAATGCATTTTCCATATAGACTGGTGAAAGATAAAAATGTATGAAGACATAAATTTAAAAGGAGATAAGAAAATAGTTTTATTTGAAATATGTAAAAAAATAAAAGTTTGTTACATACTACTGGAAATTTTGAAATGTATATCACGGAAATGTTGTGCGCAACATGTATATCACGAAACATGGGGAATAAGTAAATGACGCTTGGCATGTAGAGCACCGTTTATTTTGAAATACATAAAAAAATAAAAGTATGTTACATATAAAAATTTAATGCATTTTCCATACAGACTGGTGAAAGATAAAAATGTATGAAGACATAAATTTAAAAGGAGATAAGAAAACAATTTTATTTGAAATATGTCAAAAAAAAAAGTTTGTTACATACTACTGGAAATTTTGAAATATACAAAAAAATTAAAGTCTGTTACATATAAATCAAAATTTCAATGCGTTTGTCATGTAGATTGGGATTGGGGCTCCCACAGACCATTAGAGAAATATGTACAAGAAACAAGACTGTAGAAAGAAGATAGAGTGCAATACCTGCAAAAAAAATAAATTGAAAGGTATAAGTGTTTGCCTACACATCTCTATTTTAAAAAGTGGAATAACTGGGTTGATAAACAAAGCAGGATGCGATCAATAGACTTACAGTGAGGGTACATATGAGCCCTTTGGATATTTGCTTGTGGCTATCGTTTCATTGATGTCACCAATGACTGTGGTTTCAATGATGTCGTCGGCAACTGCTGGAATCCTGGCAACTGCCTGTTGCCTTTTTTCGTCGGCCTGCTTCAATTCCATTTCGAGCCATTCTTCAATGTAGCTTCTCATTGGGGCGACGTTGATATTATTCCGAATTTTTATGTTGAAAAGATCATTTTCTAATTCCCGGAAGTCGATAGAAAGATTACATAGAGGTTGATGAATTTCCTCATTCTGAACTAAATATTTGACTAGTTAGTCGTCAACGTGAGCTTGATCAAACTGAAGGATGTTGTAAAACTTTTCCAGAGACAAGGCCTTAAACATGGCAACCTGTTTATTGAACTCTTGCCTAGTTAAGGGCAAGGAGTTTGTGATTAAGTCAGGGTCTTGGAAGTCATTGGTTTTTCTGGCTAAGTTTATTCTTGACAACCTTGTGAATAATTTATCTTTCTTCGATATGGCTTGTTCACATGACTGAACAATGAGATGTAGGTTCTTCAATTTTTCTTTCCAACATGCATTCAATTGACTAATCCAGTTTTTGGATGGAAGATCTTGTTCTCTTCTTTTTGTTTCTATCATATTGTTGAAAATGGTGCCAAAAGGAAGGACCGATTTTAAAAAGAAATTTTCATCTTTTAACTTCACCTACAAATGTTCGAGCAAACTATGTGCCCTGGTTCCAAGGGAAGTGATGGTTTATGATGTTTTCCATGCCTCGGTAACCAGTTCCATTCTTTTATTGATATTATTCTCCACATATCCTATATAGGATGCGAGTAGGGTGGAGGATGATTTTACGTTGGCTGCAGGGGTGGCAGGCATGGCTATTGCCAAAGGATTGACAAGCAATGGCATAGGAATCAAAGCCTCTTCCAATTCCTTGACTTGGTTGTTCAGTCTGGCATTCACATCCTTGATGCCTCCAATGGAATCATGAAGTACTTCTCCGCTCACGTCGTGAAGTTGACAGATTTTGGATGGCCGCATGTTGGCAAGGTCAAGCTCTGAATGAGATTTTCCTTTCTTATTTTTTACATATTTTTTGTCAATTATCAATTTTTTGGACTGGCTATAAAAAAAAACACTCTGGAACACGAAGGATTCATCTTTGTCAAAATTTTCAATAACGGATATGTCCATTGGATGGCTATGCTGGATGGCGTCTTTGGGCTGATCAAGGTAGCAAAGCATGCTATCCAGATTAGTGTCAAGTTCCATGTTCTCAGTCTAAATTTCTAGCTCTTCCACCTGCCCCACATTTTTTTTTTGTCTTCTTCTCTACTGGAAGCTTGTGAGAGCTATCAATTTTAGAGTGAGGAGGGTCATTATATCCTCCCCCATTTGAAGAAATTTGAGTTTCTTTGTTGCTGTGGTGGGTCGTTGGACTAATGCTCCGGGATGTCATACTTTTTGGAGTTTTATTTTCTGATTGAACACTCTTGTCACTAGGGCCTTTCCCCTATTGTGTGTACAATTTAGTGCATATTTTCACTGTGTCTAGGTCATCGACATCAGAGGCAGGAGCATTGTCGCCATTGTCTCTGTTTTTGGGCAGGTGTTTTTTGAAAAAACAATTGTCGAGGCCAAGTGTTTTTAAATGTTGTCAAAAATATTATAGGGGTCGAACCCTCTTATGATTTCAACATATCTCAGGTTGGAGATGCTAGAATGCGCTGTGAATTCATCAATTTTGTTGACGTTTTTCAACACGAACTCCCCTACTTTCCAAGGTAGAGGAATGAATTGTTTTTTTCTTCTTCTTTTGCAATAGATGAAACCCGTAGTTGTATTGTTGTGCTTCTTCTGCAACAAACATTCTGTCCTTCATGTGACATGGAAGGAGAGCAGGTTTTTCCATGGAGCCAAAAATTCTTATGACAGTGTAATTATCCAAATGTTCGAGTGTTCCCTTCCTGTCCAAAAAAATGGTTTCCTATTAAGATATGTGGGGTGCATATTATACTAATAAGAAAAATTTGAAAACAAACATGAAGCCATTAAAAACCTCATAAAAATAGTGGGAAGCGTTGTGCTTCCACAAGGCCTGGTACCATAACATTACTGGGTCGAATTCCTAGTTGACATTCTTGGACATAGACAATTATGGAAACCGACAAGAATGCACTATCGCAAAAACTAAGTAGGACGACATATAAAATTTATTTTCCCTTTTGAAGCTTGACAATTGGGAACACATTTCATGGGAAATTAACTTTCCCCAATAAAAAATGGCTTGTCCGTTGACTGTGAAATACAAAATATAAAGAGCCACCCAGGAAACAGATGTTGTGGACTCATGTCCCGTTATTCTTGTAAACAACTAGGCAATTTCGCGAAATGGATTTCTAAATGAACTAACCTGGAAGCTTGTAATATCTTCAGGAACTAGAAGCGGGTTTTCCAATAAATGGGGAAAGAGGTCCAACCCGTTATTATGCTTTTCTAGGAACTATTTTCAATCTTCTCCTTTGAACGTTAATGTTGGCTCCGACAATCTTAGCATCTGGCAGAAGACTTGAGGTGACAAAGAAACAAAAGAGCGGTCCCGCAGTGGAATAATTGTTTTGTCTAAAATAAATTTATTGGCACACCAAGAGACCAGGTCCTTACAGTCAAAAACCTCAGGGACACAACCAGCACGAGCAATCCGAGAGGTCCAAATTACTTGGTTCTCTACAACAAAGGTTGAGTAATAAGAATATGCCCTAGACCACTGGAAGTTTTGGTCCTCGCACCCGAAGATGTTCACTGTATCTCCACAGAACTGGTGTCGAGATGATGCCATAGGTTTATGAGAACGTTGGTTTTCTCCAGATGATGGTTGAAATGAACAGTTAGAGCTGATAATGTAACTCTCCTCTAAATCTTGGTTAAATTATTATGAATGGGATAGCTCCTCGAGCCTTTCGCTAATTAATGAAAATTTGTATGGGTGGTGCATGATGAACTGTTAGAAGTAAAGCTTACTTATTGAATATCTATAAATGCAAAGGTGGTGGGTACGACAAAGAGAAATTAAGGAATGGAGGTTTTGTGAACGTGCCAAGGCGACGACATGCGAATGACATTTCATGATTTTGAAATCAACACTCGGAAGGGATAATATAACCCCCCGAAAATATTGGTTTAATTCACATTAATAGGAGATATCCTAGAGCTTTTCACCCATTAATGACAATATATACGGTTCCTTGATAATGAGCTGTTAGAAGTAAATGTCAGTAATTGCATATTTAGAAACAAGATATATATATA
>ML778095.1:2340499-2355654 GCA_009831015.1 Picea engelmannii | reverse complement strand
GCGGAGCAATAAAATAAAACAAATGCAGAAACAAAACATAGAAGACACACAATACAAGAGAGACACAGATTTACGTGGTTCACCCAGTGTGGGCTACGTCCACCAGAAAAATTGCCAGGTCCTTCCTTTATTATTATCTAGCAAATGAAGGGATACAACCTACAGCAAAACCCGCTGTAACTTCCTCTTCTTTCTCTCACAGTCTCCTCTCTCAGAATACAATATTCACCATCAACCATAGCCGCAATACATTTCCCTCATAAAAGAGGGTTGCCTTCTAGGGAAAAAAACCCTAACATAATCTCTACCGTTAGATCTGCGACCTTATAATGAACGGTCCAGATTTTCAATGAAATTACAATATACTTTTACAAGGCAATTTTTGCTTCGGGGGCTTCGCCCCCAAACCTCCATCGGGGGATGCTGCCCTCGAACCCCTACTGGGGGCCCGCTTGCCCCCAGACCCGCCAGCCGGGGGGATGGACCCCCCGGACCCCATAGAGGGGGTACCCCCCCTCTGCACTCCCCCGCGTGGAATAGTGTACATACTTCTGGGGTGTAAATACTTCATGGGGTATAAACACGGCTGAAAGCAAGGACCTCTGAAGCAGGAAGATAATCAGGCTCCACAAGCAACAATAACATGATCTAAAAACATTATTTTCAATACTAAATGATTAGTATTAAATATTGATATTGCACAATTTAATTACATAAAATTATCAAAGGATGTTAAATCACTTATTTAAAAAAAAATGAAGGAAACAAAATAATTTTTTTTAAAATTCTATCACCGCAAGCATAACAACGACCAACGAGAAATACATAGTAAATATGTATGTTTATAAAGTATGGACATGAGATTTTATAGAGCATGTACGAATCCTTCATTCCATACTTAGCCACTTTTTCGATCGCGGGTTCTTGGGCTCAAAATTGAGCCTCTATTGTTTTGTGTCCTACAAATAGCACCTAGAGTTCCATGATATACAAATTGATAGGCGGACTTGTGGGCTCTCTGGCTCAACATTTCACTTCTATTGTCCCATGTCGTCCAAGCAACACTCGGACTTCCGCAGCATACAAATTGACAGAAGGACTCTAGGAATGGCGGGCTCAAGATTGTGATTGTTTACGGATGGTCATCCTATCTAACATTATCTAAAAACATTATTTTCAAATACTAAATTATTAATATTAAATATTGATATTGTACAATTGAATTACATAAAATTATCAGAGGATGTTAAATCGCTTATTTAAAAAAAAATGAAGGAAACAAAAGAAAGTTTTTTTAAATTCTATCATCGCAAGCATAACAACAACCAATTCGAATTTTGAGGGCCTCTTGTTGATATGATATCACAATTCCACTTTGCACAGTATATATTCATTGATTTCAAATTATTTTAGGAGATTAATTTTACCAAGTTCATCGATTAAGAAAAAATGCTAAAACAACGACCAATTTGAATTTTAAGGGCCTCTTGTTGATACGATAGCACAATTGCACTTCACACATTATATATTCGTTGATTTCAAATTATTCCAGGAGATTAATTTTATCAAATTCATCGATTAAGGAAAAATCATAAAACAAGCCACATACTACATTTGTGTTATAATGCCATAGAAATTATCAAGTGGATTTGTGGGCTAGCTGGCTAAAAAATTCAATTTTATTGTTCTGTGTCCTCCAAAAAACAGTCAGAGTTCCGCGATATACAAATTGACAGATGAAGCACACAACCAAGAACCAACTAAACTTCAAATAGGCCGCAAGCAAGTTCCCACAAGGTTCCATAGAGCAGGATGCATCGACCTTTGCATCAAACAATTTGATATACAAAGAAAAGACATCGCCGCATTCTTTTTCTCTTGCATCTGGTATATGTTCCTAGTAGAAAATAACCGGGGCCATGGGATATATGGGGTTTGCTACCATGCTTCCCATTTTTTGGACCGAACAATCTTATGCGCATGCAATCCCAAGTAGCTGAGTTCGACGAACATTCATTTGGATGTTGAAGAAATATTACAGAGACACATGAGGTATTTCCGTTTCCTACCAAAGTTTGATATATATATTTTTTTCCCTTCTTCAGTTGATATGAAAAATTGCATTGTCCTCATTTAAGGTGGATTTTTTGTGTATCCGAAGGTCCCGCAACATGTAGACACTACTTGCCTTTTTCTGTAGATACGTTTCATATGACAATTCTGCCAACATTGGAAGCACATTTTGTAACAGAGGCTTCCTAACCGTACAATGCATGGTTGTGTTGCCCATGGTTCGGATGGCAACATTGACGTAATGTCCATATATATAGGGACATTTTTCACTGCATCATAGACAATCAATCATATCATCACTTATCAAAGCGGAGGCAAAAGTAGGAGAGTTGCATTTCGCACATACAGGTTCAAAGGGGGTCGAGTACACATTAGCTGCAACTAAAACACCTTCAACATGGGAACACGATCATAGGAATTAATACATTGAACAATATAATACACAATTGCACCCCCCCTCCCCTTAAAAGAATAAAAATAAAATAAAGTAGGCCATAGAAACTTGTTGAAGGCTATTTGTATAAGCAAAGTGAGGATGATTTTGTGGATGTATACGCACAACAGTTGTAGAGATAGGTAGTTTCTTCAGATCCTGTACTATATCTTCTCGCAACTCTATTACAAACGTTCCCTAGGTTGTTCGAAATATCCTTTCTCTAACATCCCTTTTCTTTGTTATATTTTTGAAGAGCATAAGTGGAATCTGCCCTTTATGTAATTGTTGCTCCATTAACAAAAACAAATTTGAATACGTATCGAACAATTATAGATGCAACATGGAACAATGCAATATTTGAGTAACTTAGCCGAGATACATGCACATGCGAAAGTAAAGGACAAAACTGAATATGAAAAGCGGTACCATTGCCTTGTCACTGTCCGAATATCCATCCTTTATATGGAGAATATGTTGCGAGCCAAGTTTTCTCTCTAGTGTGACAACTGCGTCAATAGTTCTGATTGGGTAAATATCAGTGCTCTGTGCAAGCTGGCCGATAGTTGAGTCTGGGACGAAACTATATTCTGAACAAATAACAGAATTGTTTTCCACAATACTTGTTTCGTTGAGCGAAATAATTTGATCACAATCACCACGGTCATATACTATTTTGGGAAATATATTAAAATTTGTAATGGATATCCCATTACCCGGTAATATCTTTTATGCATGTTTCTGGACAAGTTGTGGAGGAATAGTCAGTGTCACTGTCATCATGGCCTCCTTATCTCAGCATGCATAGTGGATCTAGTTTTGTTTGCCTTGTCCAAGTACGTACTATAGATGACCATTATGTCCTCGATGAATACTTTTCAAGTTCGGTGGTTGTTCAAGCCCTCTATTGATAGTACTTTGGATGTTACAACTCTAGACCCGGTGACAATGTTTTAACAGGAAAACTAAAGTGAATGGTAGTGTGCATTTTTTTTTTTTTGTATTCTTCTTTCACTGGCATAAATATATAAGTACATGCATAGCTTCGATGAACTATGGAGCCAGATTTTTGCAACCACACCTCTTAGTCTGTGGAACATGCGACACATTTGGCATCTCGCTTGTACTTGTTGATACTCCTTGTGAACTGCAAACCATGTATTGCAGATGACATCAACATATTCACCATGCCATAGATGAATATATATCTAAGGATATTTGTTTGGTAAACATAGTAAGAGCAGAGCGTATGCATATTTACCTTTGGCCTTGTCATTATGCTGATGTCCGAGATGACTGACTGCTCATGCCCATGTCACTAGTCCAACTTTTTCTAATGCAAGCATGTGCAGATGAACATCAGGACTAAAAAATCATATGCATTGTATACTCTCCATTAGAAGGACTAAATAACCATAAAATTGTATGCATTTGATTTTTTTAACTAGAAAAATATTTAACAGTAAATAGGGCATGAAGGTGGGGCACCACAACCAATCTGTATATTGTGGACCCCCAGAATCTAGGGGAGAAATCTTGAACCTACCAGTCCGACACCTGCAATTGACAAAGTGGGTAACTATGGAATAAGGTAAAAGTGCGACGATAGATGTGAAACCGTTAGTCTGCCAACCGACGCACCAAGGCATTTTCATAAAGAACACTAAGCAATTGAATTAGAAAACAAAAGGGATAATAGAAAATGGAAAAAGTAGAAATAGGGATGGCAGAAAGGCCCATTGCTTCCAAGCCATCATTTTCAAGTCTAATATTATATACCCACATTGGGTTTGTATATTTAATTTACTAGCACAATTGGTATACCTTTTAGAATATTGTACCACAGAAACCTCTGCTATTTCACAAAACAATTATCTTCCTTTCCAACCAACCTGTTTTTTCCAAGGTAGCAACGTCGAATATGAAATGGACAAGAAGGCAAGTTAGTATGAAGATAGACATCTAAAAGAAAGAGAAACAGGTCTATTTACCCACCAAAGAGTCCATCGTCCTCTCCAGCCATTCAATTTGTTTAAATGCAACAATGTAGCGAAAACACAACGAACATGAAGTAGGTTAGTATGCAGGAAGGCATGTAATGAAGATAACTTATAATGAAGACAAACATGTAAAAGAAAGAGAAATAGGGATATTTACCCATGAAAGAGCCCATCGTTTAAATGTAGCAATGCAGCGAAAACACAATGGACATGAAGAAGGATAGTATGCAGGAAGGCATGTAATGAAGATAAGTTACCATGTAGGAAGGCACACAACATGTACATATAATAAACTAGGTGAATAGATATACAGATAATAAATGAAATACTAAACAACACAATATGAAATAATAGTACAAGCATGCACCTTTTTATATCGTCTTGAACCGATGCAGTCAAGACTCCATCGTTTTCTCCAGCTATTCTTTTTTTTTGAATGTCGGAACACACAAAATACAATGAACATGAATGGAAGCTGGTATGCATCGGAGAACAAGAAATATGTACATACAGTAAAAGAGACTCAACGAACAATCTAAAATATAGGCAGAAACATGAACCTTTGTGCTTCTCCATCCATAGCTGCAAATGTGTAATTTTTTTTCCCTACCCAAGATATATTACAAGCCACAAAATATCACGAAATTGCATGGCCGTAGCTAAACAATTTATGGTTTTCTGTGGAAAATTATCCAGATATGGTTCCACCAATGGAAATACATGTTCTTTATCCTCTACACAGACTCCTATGCCCATGATACAAGATTTTAGTTTTCCATGGAAAACTACCCAGACATGCTTCCAGACATTGAAATATAATCTTGCAAAATCTTTGTTGTACATATCATATCTCAAGTACAACACAAATTGTATCGTGCACACACTAGTATATGTAGAGGAAAAAGAACATGTAATGTCATATGGGAACATATGACCATACATGGTTTATAAATGTAGCCTGCATATGCTTTATTCTAACAAAAAACCAACGGATATTGCAATTTCACATGTAATTCTCGAACAATTTTGCATGCAACTATTTTCTTTCATGGCAACACTGAAGCACCAGAAAAATATCACAACAGAATAGATATCAACCTCCGTAGACAGGGAAAATAACACAACTACATTTTGACTCGTGGGTGCAGGGGATGAACACCGTAAAGCGCCCCAAAAACAATAATAATAATAAAACAACTCCAACCACTGGCGGTGTACCCCAACCCTGCAAGGTCGAATAAAATAAAATAAAATAGCAAGCACCAAACCATCGAGAAAGAATGAACAGGATGAACTACACCCCCGAGTCCCCAAAGCATAAACCTGAGCCAAACAAACACAACTAGCAACCCACGAACCAATGAACCAGCAAGAACCATCGAACCAGTAAACAATGTATGTATCTCCAATGATTATGAAACTATAGCCAAAGCACAGAAGGAACTGGAAACATACGACAACCATGCCACTACAAATAAGAAAACATTCTTACTTACAAACCGTAAACACTGAACAACCAACAAGGAATAGAAAATGAAACTATGGCATGGAAAATTACTCAGAAACGATGAAATGTAGAAGTGCAGGTCGAATCACGAACAAAACAACAACAAGTAGCAACAGACGAACCAACGAAGAAGAAGCACTCACCGAACCAGTAAACAATGTATGTAGCTTCAACGATGACAAAATTTCATTGCAAAGGTAGAAGAAGGATGAAACATACAATGCCTATTCAACTGGTGGTGGACAACAACACTGTGCAAAATCACTGCAACATTGTATGGAATACTTCGAGGAAAAATGTACTTGATAAGCATATTCAGATAAACATTTAAGGCTATCAGGCTGTCTAAGGACCTCGCGGTATGAAAACATTTAAGCTGCCAGGCCTTTTGGAGGACCTCACATCATGTAAACATTTAAGCTGTCAGACCTATTGAAGCATCTTGAAAAAAGTGTCAATACATTTCAATACAAATACATGCGGCAAGGATGTTATAAACTTTGGAATTCTCAATCACTATAAAGATTGGATATCAAAACATTTCAATATGATTAGTACAAATAAAAACTTAGGGATATATTCAGCTGGAAAAAAATGCTAATACAAACATTCGAACTAATGCTAGCATTAATCCACCTTCAAGCAATACACAGGAAAAATATATCATTCAAAAAGACTGTATACGATAAAAAGTTTGGATATGTTGCCATATAAAACATTGGGAATAGCGAAGCCAACAATAAGACCTCCAATCTCTTATCCAATCAGATCACTACATATATGGTACTTTTTATTATATAAAAATATATGTTTTTAATTCCGTAGCTCCAACAATAGGTATTATGCAAATATTTCTGGTCAAAGGACAAACTAATATGTAGTCAACGAATTATCGATCGCTAGGGACTAATAATAGAGATGGAGGGTGGTTTTGTGTATTTAATGTAGTTCAATTGAAAGGGTTTCGTTCAGAGTTCCGACAGATAACCCTACTCCATAAGAAAGGGAAAATTTCTTTGTTGGGCTGTATTTGTATTTCTCCATTCCAATCAATGATGATGGAAAATGGGGCACATCCTCATTTCCTGGCCTTAGTGAGCAATTAATGGCGTCAAACACACTCTCTGCCTCTTCCTTTCTCATCCCCTTTCCCTAAGGTTCAGGAAGCACATAATTTTCTCGCTGCATCCTCACGTCGGCCATTGGAATTCCTCTTCCACCTCACAACCCTCCATATGCGTCTATGGATAAATTCAAAAGGCAACATGAATCAAATTTCAGGCAAAAGAACGAAGTTGAGGAGGGAAAAATGAACAACAGAGAGCAACACAAATGAAAAAAGTGCCACAAATTCCAACTCCACATCATCCTCTCTGTACAAACAATCACAACTCAATGGAGGAGGAGGAATATCCAGATGTTGATCACCCCGGCTGGGATTTGATCCCCAAACCAATGATATTATTTACAAAACCTCCACCAATGGCCCCAGTTTGCCTCCTGATGATGGGTGAGTGAAAATAAGATGGTGACTTGGCGGTTGGCCTACTTTATGTGTAAGTTCAAGAGAATGAGGATAGTCCCGACGACACCCTCCTATTGGAGACCATATTCAAAATAACATATAAAAAATTCCCGTCCATACTTCTCCATTTCAAAACACTCTTCTCCAAATTTTCCAGAGGTTTTAAAAATGAATGATTGTGGAAAGATAATCACAGAGATCTATTAAATTAACCTATACTCATCTAAATCCATGTTTGATATGATATATTTCGTAAATTTTCCAAAATCATAACATCTATTCATTTTCATCCAATTGATTGAACATCCAACGATGTCATGTAACATGTGTTTCCTCCTAAGAGGTCACAAGTTCAAATCCAGAGGGGGTTAGGGTATGTATACCTCCGTAGACTTTATCAGTCAAATCGCTGGGTGGAGGGGGTCCCTTGTCCCACAAACAAGGGGGTCTCATACACCAATTTGGTGTCTGACTTGGTCGTGACCTTACAAATAGATTATTATTAGTAGTAGTATTATTATTTTAATGTTTTCTGTGTGTTCTTTGTTTCTGTATTTTTTTTAGTATATTATGTTTTCTAAATTTTCTTGAAAAACAATTGATTATGTTAGAAATACTAAAACAAATTGTAAAAAAAAACTGAATAGGATAGAAACACTAAAAAAAATGTATTTCATAGCAGGTCATGGAACTACGCATAGAAGCAATGCCCTCGTCCTCTACGAGAAGTTCCCATTTTCCACTGAGGCACAGGATTTTGTCTATGTATAGTATGTGTTTTATTGATTAGTGGCCAGTTGTAGATTTTAACCTTATATTAATGCATCACAAATATTTTCTTTGTAAATTAAATCTACATATATGTTGTAATTAAATATTTATTTAATCATTCAAATAAATAAAAGGAATTTAAGGCACTATTCTCTTGGCCTTTAAAAGTTTTAAGATTGAAATGGATATGTGTTAGTTTATACATATTTTGCTTTTAAGGAAAACTTGTGTAGGGTTATTTCTTTATCTCTAGATATTTAGTTCAAGGGAGGAGATCCCTCCCTAATTTCCCCTTGAATATTCAGATGAGGACTTAACCACTAGCCACAATAGCAATTGGTAACCTAATAGGACTTAGTTTGACTTGAATCTTAGTGAGAATAAAATTCAAGACCTCACTACTAATTTGTTAGGGACCTAACCCTTCACGTAGGTAGAATAATATATTTCCATGTAATAAAGACCAATATTAATAAGGCCTAGCAATAAGGAAGAATAAGTCAAATGTAAGAAGACCTAATAGAAGCTTCCACTTCTAGAATGATCTTCCTCTATATTGTTCTTTTGGATAGACTTATTTAGTATAAGTAGGAGTAGAGGGTATGATAAGTTTTTTCTTGGATATTATTGTAATAGAGCTCTGCTCTGGTGGAGGTTGCCCCCTCGAAGAGGCAAGTGAACATTTCTCTCAGTAATCAAAGTGCTCTTTTTGGTGTTATTCTGGTATTATTTTGGTGTTGTTTTGGTCATATCATTGTTTATTTGCCATTTCTAGCTAATTAATTATGTTTTGCATACTATTTTATATTTGGAATATTACAAGTAGTATCAGAGCACCTTCCTTGGCATAAAATTGTGGGTTATTTTTTTTTCCAGGGTAGAGACGTATTTCAACGTATTAAACTACAAATATCTTTCATTACGTGCATAAACCTGTGGTCAGGGATTCATACACACAAGAAATACAAGTGGTACTGAAGCACACATATGTTGGCCACCCTTGTAACCCCTATTGGTACCCCTTCGAGTGGTAGCACATCAGGCAACACCTGTATACGTATAAACCTAGATCTTCTTAATCCCTCCATAGTTAAATCGATCAACCTCTTGACTACTATAGTGCCACCGAGAAAAACACTCAGGAAGATACTCTCTAGTACCTGGGTAGTCGGGTAGTACGACTAAGGGCATGGTCTACCTCCTTAGTTGGTGCCTTGAGATATTGGGTCGAGTAATACTGTTGGACCATCCACGTATATCAGAGAGCTATAGAACATGGCAAATCCTTGTCTATAGAACCCTTGAATACCCTAACCCTTGGGACGAAAACAAAAAATAGAACATACAAGATCTATTGCCGCGTAATTGTGTCTCCTGCATTCGGGTTGCGAAATTACTACACATTTCTTCCTATTAAGCGTTTGGGCATTTCGTCACTGAAGTATTATTTAGATTGGAGTATAAATCCGTAGGGGTAAAAAACCAATGGATCCTATTGGCACCATTATTTGAGACCTATCCTGTCGGATTCCTCTCTTCGACCTTATCGTAGTCATACCTATCATTTTTCAGCAAATTGTTTTTCTCATGGCCCGACCCCCTTCCAACACCCTTATTTGGGATTTACCCCATTAGACTCCCCTCATCGCCCTGATCATGGTGATACACTTTAACAATAACCCATTTTCTGTGTGGTCACACCCACTCCTTGTTGTTTTCCCTCTTCATCATGGCCCACACCTGTAGCTAAGACTTGGAAACTCACTTCAATTCCTTGTACTCTAATTTCACAAAAACCCACAAGAAGTGAGACAAATCAGTGCCAATGTTTCCACCAGCAATAAAAACATGCATTCCTCCATCGACGCAAAAATGGAGGACATCAAACATGACCTCATTACCCATCTTGAATCCTTCAATACCCAGTTTTCCTCCTTCACTACGATGATCTGCCCCAAGCTGCATATCCCTATAGATATTCCCTCATCTGACCCACCTTTGCAACCCGAAGGTGAAACTTCCCCCGATTCCCATAATTTTCAGCCCCATCACTTTCAGTGTGACCTACACCTTCGACGTGTGGATGTGACCAAATTTGATGGCTCAGATCCCACTGGCTGGGTAACTCAAATGGAACATTATTTCTATTTGTATGGCATTGTAGATGAGTTGGCCAAACTCTGGTATGATTTTCTCCATCTAGATTAAGAAAATTGGCAATGGTGGAAATGGATAAAAAATGTTTGCCAAGGGTATGTGGCTTGGACATAGTTTGTGGTAGATATTTATGAACAATTTGACATTGACACCAACCATTTAGGTTGTTTGACAAAGTTGAAACAATCTGGCATAGTGGAAGACTTTATAACCTCTTTTGAGCAAATGGCTTTCTATATAGAGGGCATGTCTAATGATTTTTTCCAATAATGTTTTATCAGTGGCATCAAGGATGATATTTGTGCCTATGTCCTCATGGATCGGCCTTAGAGTTGGGTGGACGCTACTAAAAGAGATAAGGAAGCACAACAGGTTGTCTCTTGTCAAAACAAAAAACCCTCCTTTATTCCTCGCACTAAACCAATCACTCCCACTCCTCCTTCTACTCCACTAAAGATCTAGAAATTGAACAGGGAAGAAATGGATGAATGCCAACTCAAAGGCCTTTGTTATAATTGTGATGACAAATATTTTCTTGGGCACAAGTGTAAGTAACAAAATATTTTTCTGGCCATCTCGGAGGATGTTTCGGAAGATGATGTTGAGGCTCCCCTTTTGGCCACGTCACCTGAACCCATTGACCTGACCCGTCCCTCCAACCCTCCCAAAGTCAAACCGATCATTTTCCTGAATGTTCTCACTGGCTTCTTTGCTCCCCAAACCCTCAAGCTAATTGGTTACATTAATCATAGGAAGGTCATCATTCTTGTTGATAGTGGAAGCACCCATAATTTTATTCATCGCCACATTTCCCAAGAAACTAATTGCTATATTTGTGTCGTCAATGATTTTTAAATCATGATTGCCAATGGTGGGTCCATGAAATGTGGTGGGAATTGTGAAAATGTGTGTCTCCAAATTGGTTAGTACCACATGAAATCTCATATGTTTGCTATCGACATGGGCAGTTGTGACATTGTGTTGGGTGTAGAATGGCTAAGGACTTTGGGTCCCATTCTCATGGATTTTAAGGAATTAACCATGCAATTCGACCAGGAGGGACAACAATATAAATTTCAAGGCATCATCGTCGGTTCCCTGGAGATCATAATTTCCCCTCGCATGGAAAAGATGCTCGAAAAAGGTCATTCTGGAATTATTTCACAACTCCATGCCATTCAAGCCACTGAGACACCCTCTGTGCCGCATGACCTCCAATCCATCCTCTCTAAACATCAAGTTGTTTTTTCCACTCCCCAGGGAATCCCTCCTTCCCATGGTGTTCATGATCACTCCATTCCCCTTGTCCCCGACAACCTTCCTCCCAATATACATCCCTATCTTCATCCCTTTTCCAAAAAAAATGAAATTGAGAAAATTGGTCAAGAATTTCTAAACGCACGTTATCCATCCTAGTAGGAGCCCCTACTCTTCTCCTGTGGTCATGGTCCTTAAGAAAGAAGGCTCTTGGTGCATGTGTCCTGACTTCCATGTCCTCAACAAAAGCACAATTAAAGACAAATTTCCCATTAATGTCATTGATGACCTCTTGGATGAAATGAGTGGTGCCCAGTTCTTTACTAAACTTGATCTTCGTTCTGGATACCACCAGATATATATGAATGAGGCAGGAATTCCTAAGACTGCATTTCGAACTCATGAGGGCTACTATGAGTTTTTGGTCATACCCTTTGGCTTGTGTAATGATCCATCCACTTTCCAAAGCCTCATGAATCATGTCTTTCGTCCTTTTCTTCGTCATTTTGTCTTAGTTTTCTTTGATGATATACTCATCTATAGTAAGACTTGGACATCCCATGTTTCTCATGTGGATCAAGTTCTCCATCTACTCTCTCAGCACCAACTTTTCCTCAAACAATCTAAACTTTCTTTTGGCACCTCAGAAGTCGAGTACTTGGGTCATATTGTTGGCAAGGCCAGTGTCAAGGTGGATCCTAAAAAGATTGAAACTATGCAGGATTGGCCTCACCCAAAGACTCTCAAAATATTGCATGGATTTATGGGTTTAACAAGTTATTATTGCAAGTTTGTTAAGACTTATGGAAATATTGCAGCCCCTCTCACTTCTCTCCTTAAAAATAATTATTTCAATTGGACTCTCGTAGCTACTTAGGCCTTTCAAACCTTGAAGACGACCATGTGCACCACTCTAGTCCTAGCCCTTCCTGATTTCACAAAGACCTTTGTCCTAGAATGTGATGCTTCTGGAAAAGGAATTGGAGTAGTCCTTATGCAAGAGGGTCCTCCTTTGGCCTATACCAACAAGCAACTGTCTAAATGAAATTTGGGAAAATCAATCTATGAAAAGGAAATGTTGGCTATTCTACATGCAGTGGATATTTGGCACCCTTATCTATTGGGGCATTGATTCCAAATTAAGATAAATCATCAAAGGCTCAAGTATTTTATGGAACAATGCCTTTCCTCCCTAGAGAAACAAAAATGGATGACTAAGCTCTTTGGATATGATTATGAGATCATTTACAAGAAAGGCAAAGACAATGTGGTTGTTGATGCACTTTCCAGAAAATATGAAGATGAAGGGTCCCTTTTTTCCCTCTCCTTCATTGTACCGAATTGGCTCCAAGTTGTTCTCCATGAATGGCTACATGATCCCCAAAATTTTCATCTAATACAAAAATTGCAGGCCAATTCTCCCATTTCCCCAGGGTCCTCTTGGAACAATGATGAGATTCGATACAAAGGTTGTTTGTATTTAAGTAAACAATCAAAACTTAAATCCACAATACTTTTTGAGCTTCATGCTACACCCATCGTTGGGCACTCAGGGTTTACCAAAATCTATGATCGGGTCAAACGTTCATTTTTATGGGATGGTATGAAACATGACGTTCACAATTTTGTGGAAAAATGTCATGTTTTTCAAATCAACAAGGGTGAAACACTCAAATCTCCTGACACACTACAACCGCTTCCGATTCCACCATCTATTTGGAGGGATATCTCTATGGATTTTATTGTAGTCTTACCTAAATTGGGCAATAAATCAATCATCATGGTGGTAGTTGATCCTCTTTCCAAGTATGCTCATTTATGTGCTCTTCAACACCCATTTACATCCTCCATTGTGGCTCAAATTTTCATGGATCAGGTCTTCAAGCTTCATGGCATACCTCATTCTATTGTTTTTGATCGTGACCCCACTTTAACCAACAAATTTTGGCAAGAACTATTCAAGCTACAAGGAAATTGCATCTCAACACAACTTATCATCCCTAGACTGATGGTCAAATTTAATTTTTCAACAAGTGTTTGGAAACATATTTGAGGTGTTTTGCATCAGAACGACAAAATCAATGGGCTCAATGGTTATCACTAGCTGAATAATGGTACAACACTTCTTACCATACAACTACCCACATGACTCCTTTTGAAGAAGTATATGGAAAAAACCCACCTTTAGTTATCTCATACTTGCCAGGTGTCTCGAAGGTCCAGGAGGTTTACCAAATGCTTACAATTTGAGAGGCTATTATTCGTACCCTCAAAGAGAGTTTGATCATGGCCCAGAATCACATGAAGCAATAGGCAGATCAAGGTCACTCTAAATGTCAATTTGCAGAAGGAGATCATGTGTTTCTTCGAATGCAACCTTATAAGTAAATTCCCTCAAGGTTGACCATTGTTAGAAATTGGCACCCGAATTTTATTGTCCTTATACCATTCTCAAGTGTGTGGGATAGGTGGCCTATCAGTTAGGTTTGCCTAGTCATTATAAGCTCCATCCTGTTTTTTCATGTTTCCTTCTTAAATAAGGTGATTGGAACTAAGTGCCACACTCAAACAAACCTTCCTGAATTGGATGAAGAAGGCTCCATTTGGATACAACCACAAGCAGTTTTGGACCCACGTGAGCGTCATCTGTGTCAGTGCACCATCAAGGAAGTGTTAGTTCAGTGGAAAGATACAACTCCAACAGATGCCACTTGGGAACCAACTATCATTTTACAACAATTTCCTCATCTCAAGCCTTGAGGACTGTTATCGCTCAGTTTGTAGGAAGGGTTTAGGTTAGCTTGAGTCAAGGCTTCAAACTGGCATAACAGGAGCTTCCCCACCCACTGTCACCTCGATGGGGAGCTCTTTCTATTTAGGATGGCTAATACAAGGGAGACGTCCCTATGTAATCTGGGTTTCTAAAGGGCTGAAGGTTTAATGGATCAAGGTAAGAGATTCCCTTCACAGATTATTGCCAAAGGATGATAGTCAAAGAAGAGATTTTCCACTGAATGGCACTTGTTTGCGAGAAAAGACAAATAAACTAAAGAATGTGCTACAGTGGTTAGTACTTCACAATATCAATGACTATCTTTAACATATATATGAGCAATGATCAAATGTAATTATTGACGAAGTCAATGATTACTAAACAAAGACAAATGGCTTATATCACTTCTTCAATAAATACATGAGAGATAATGGCATTCAATGTGCAAAATCAAATCCTTGTACTATTACAATGCATCAAATATTATAAATCTGCTCATACATATATAATATTGCTGCGTCACTATTGCAGAAAATAGGGTGACGTCAGCCCTAGTGATAGGTCAAAATTGAGGACAATGAGTAGGACGTTTTGTCAAATAAGCTTGTGGATGCAATTAACAACTCAAAGTCTACTAAACAAGGTGACAAATATCACAA
>ML778095.1:2299902-2317811 GCA_009831015.1 Picea engelmannii | reverse complement strand
TTTGGCCAGCCATTTCAAATTAACTAAGGAAATGTGTCCCAAGACACAGGAGGAGATAGAATACATGTCCAGGGTCCCATATTCATCAGCAGTTGGTAGCTTGATGTATGCAATGGTTTGCACAAGACCATATATTGCACATGTAGTGGGAGTTGTGAGCAGGTATATGAACAATTCAAGTAAAGAACATTGGGAGGTAGTAAAGTGGATTCTCAGGTATTTGAGAGGTACTACTACACATGCATTATGTTTTGGAGGTTCAAATACTTTTCTACAGGGATATGTTGATTCAGATATGGCAGGTGATAAAGACAGCAGGAGGAGCACCACAGGGTATGTTTTTACTATAGGTGGAACAACAGTAAGTTGGATTTCAAAACTACAAAAGGTTGTTGCACTTTCAACAATAGAGGCAGAGTATGTTGCTGCTACAGAGGCTAGTAAAGAGATGATTTTGTTACAAAGGTTTATGGAGGAATTGGGAAAGAAGTAGGAGTACAACATGTTGTACTGTGTCTGTCAGAGTGTCATTCACCTTGCAAAGAACTCAGCCTTCCATTCAAAGACTAAGCATATACAGTTGAGGTACCACTTCATATGATCCGCCTTGGAAGATGGACAATTGAAGATGGAAAAGATACACACTAGCCAAAATCCTACAGACATGTTAACAAATGGAGTAACCACGGAGAAACCGAGTTCCTGTTCAATTTCAGTTGGTCTGCAAGAATGAAGATGAAAATGAGAAATTTGCCAAGTCCAAGAAGGTTCAGAGTCCTGCATATATAGCAGCGGTGGAGTTTTTGAGATCAGTCTCCAAGTGGGAGATTGTTGGTTGTGGAGCCTGATTATCTTCCTGATTCAGAGGTCCTTTCTTTCAACCGTGTTTATACCCCATGAAGTATTTACACCCCATAAGTACGTACACTCTTCCATGCGGGGGAGTGTAGAGGGGGGGTACCCCCTCTGCGGGGTCTGGGGGGGGTATCCCCCTGGCTGGGGGGTTTGGGGGCGAAGCCCCCGAAGCAAAAATTGCCTTGTAAAAGTATATTGTAATTTCATTGTAAATCTGGACCGTTCATTATAAGGTCGCAGATCTAACGGTAGAGATTATGTTAGGGTTTTTTGCGCTAGAAGGCAACCCTCTTTTATGAGGGAAATGTATCGCGGCTATGGAGTGTGGCAAGTATTGTATTCTGAGAGAGGAGACTGTGAGAGAAAGAAGAGGAAGTTACATCAGGTTTTGCTGTAGGTTGTATCCCTTCATTTGCTGGATAATAATAAAGAAAGGACCTGGCAATTTCTCTGGTGGACGTAGCCCACACTGGGTGAACCACGTAAATATGTGTCTCTCTTGTATTGTGTGTCTTCTGTGTTTTGTTTCTGCATTTGTTTTATTTTATTGCTCCGCGGTCTTGTTTTTCTAACATGCTCGAGCCCGCTCCGTGAGGAGAATATTTGACTCGGGAGGAACCTACCATTTCTGACGTTGAGGAAGAAGCTCTCATGCAAGCCAACCCTCTGATTACTAACTTGTCGACGTCGATTTTGATTCAAGTTGTCCCTCCTGAGGTGACACCTTCTAAGTGCCAGCTAGTCCTACAAGCGACAATGGAAGCGAATGCTGCTACTTCATCGAGGAGTCCTCATACTCTTGTTACGACTACTACCACAGGGGGAATCCTACCTCCTCTCCCACCTTCTCCAGTCCATACCACAGTGGTCTCGACTTCCTCTACTTCAGGCAGTGGTCTGATACCGTTATCAGCATCGACCATCGCTCCATTTACTTAAAGTGTGTCGAGCCCTCCCTTCTCATATGGGATTCTCAACTTTGATTCTAAATCGGTCTTACCTACTCCACCTTAAAGACCATGAGTTTGGGGGAAGGGAGCTCAAATGCTCCTGTGCAATGGAAAAATGGGGGTGTTTCAATCCCCTTTAATTATATACCTTATGGTGGGGGTCATATACCTCCTCTGTCCCCTTTGCTTGGTGGTGCTTTTCAACAACCAATTGGGCCAAATGCTAATTATAGCTTATTTGGTGCAAGAATTTTAGGACCTTCCTCTTATACAACGCTGGTGGGATCTATGTCTTTCTCTTTGTTCGACGCGTTTGGGAACAACACTTTTTCTTTGGTTGTTGTCTCGGCTGGTGTAACACCCCAGGTTTCGAGCCCCCATTTTAAATAATGTATTGTTACAATGTTGAGAGGCTTGAGTGCCCAAAAAATTATTAAAGTGGCCAGTATGCCCAAGAAATGTAATGTTTTGATAATTATTAATAATAAACACATCATTGGCTACTAGATGAAGAAGGAATAGAGTTATAGGGGGATATGATTCCACACGAGAGGGGGCTTGAGGGGATAAATGTTTATTCCTATGTTAATTACCCTTTTTATCTAAGGGAGGGGATCAGTTATGTGAGCTTCTTGGGGTGGGCCAAGAGGTTCTTGATTTCCCCACGAAAATACTTAAACCCATCCCTGGTTTGATTGTTGGGTTGGTCGTTGGCTCATCCACTCCGTCACTTTTGCGTTATCCCATTCTTTCCCTCATGCACTCTCATGCACTCACCTACCCATTCATCGAACCATCCTCACCTGTGTCTTGGCCTGGTAAAGGGAAAGGAACTGCTGAAGATTAGCCACAGGATAGTTGGCTGTAATGGTCAATGGTGTGATCCATTCGTGTCTTAAGGATTGCATGTCTGAGATGCGTTGGCCTATGTCTCGTGTTGCTCATAGTTGTGAGTCCTGAGAGTTCCAACATTGAGATTCTGGACCAGTTGCACTGGAGGGCCGAATAAGGAGAAGGGTTGCCTGAGGTACTACGTGGTAGAGAAAGGTGGAGGTTCGTTTTCTCAGGTGGTGCAAGCTGGGTAGAAGAGAGTTGGATACTTGGATTGCTGTGGGTGCTGGGAAGTCTGTGAGAGATTGAGGGTTGAATGGTTTGGGAAGACAAGTACACTCTGGAACCATCCTTGTGGATTCATAGCCTTGGCTCGGAGGTGACACTTTTGTTGAGATTTGGAGCAGTGGTGTCTACGGTTGGGTGGAACGTACTTGTTCTGCAGCCAGTTGGTGTCGCCTTTTCATAAATATAAGTTCTCTCTATTGTGATATTATTATCTGTGTATGAATGTATTCTGCCTTGTATTTTAATTATCGTCTAACTAAATCTTAGATTATGCATGCTTGCTGGATATTGTTGTGCATGTCATTAAATATTTTATTTTATGCATCCTTATATTTCAAAAAGGTATCAGTAAGAGAAAGAATTCCAAGGGTGGGCTTGCAGGTAGGGATGATTTTAAGGATGGAAATTTATTTTAAAATGGAGAAACCTTGGCAATTCTTACTAATCCTTCATATGCCAACTATAAATGATTGGCGATAGTTTTGTAAAAATATTCAAATTTCTAAGGATTTTATATAGTTTTTATAAATTTTTGACGATTTTTAAGGTAAAATAATTTTATCCTATAGAATTTGGGCGAATCATTTTTAAAATAACGAATCTCATTTTTGGAAAAACCATGGAAAATTAGGCCATGAGCGAAATTTAGCCCCTAAAATCATCCATGCTTGCAGGTAGCATACCCCAGCCTGTGGGTGGTTGGGGATGTTACAGATTGGTATTAGAGCTTCCGGTTAAAACACCGGGCCGATATGGGTCAGGTCTATTGGTCAGAGCCTCGTGGTCGAGATCGAACTCTCACTGTGAAGTTGAAAATCTCAGGAGGAAGAGTGTTGCTGAATCTACGTAGGAGTTAAATCATCCGAGACCCGTTGTAAGGGGTTCAAAGGATCATGACCATCCCCTTCAAATTCGGGAGAGATCGCCACTATAGGATCACAAGAGATCTGGGATCATTGGATCAGAGGACAAGTGAATAGGGGTCGTCTGATGAAAAGGAAGCAAGGGTTAAGTTCACAACTGTCAGATCCCATTGGAGAGGGAGATCAATGGCCAGTAGGCATTGCAGGGAACCAAGTTGCATGGGAGTTAATTCCCCAAGGTGGTCCCACAATATAAACCACGGTTTCATTGAGGGGTTACGTGTCAGCATCAAGAGAATTGCAGGGGGGAAATAGGGTTACTCCAAACCGTTGATGCATGCCCCTGCAAATTGAAAGGAATGCAGTGTTGTGCCTTGCTAGTGCTCGAGAAAAGAACCTTCAAAGAGAAGAAGTAGTCGAGGACCATCGATTTGTAGGAGGGCACATGTCAACCGATCATGTTCTCCAGGTGAAAGAAATCTGGGAAAAAGAGAGTGAGGAGAATTTGAGAATTGAGATTTCCAGACCCCAAAGATCCGAAGTGAATCGCAACCATCCAATCCAGAAGGACACACGGCAGAAATACACACACTTCGGGGGAAAATGAAGTTTGAGGGTTGATATTTCCAAAATTTGAAGACCTGAATAAATCGTAGTCGTCAATCCCTGGGCAACACACATCAGTAGATTGCAAGCTTCAGATAAGAACATTTCAGAAAAAAAAAGTTGAGGTTTGAGTCTTCCAAAGTCCGAAGGCCCAAAGGAATTGCAGCCGTTGATCCTTACAGCGGTAACCTCCGAGGTCCCGAAGTTTGGGGTTAATCTGGACCATCTGATAAGGAGGACACATGGCGACAGATTGTCCAGTTTGGGAATTCGAAGTTCGGGAGGATTGGAAGTGTGCTAGTATGAAAACTCTCGAAGTCCCAAAGCCCGAAGAGCCGAAGTGATGGGGCATGATGACGTCACCTAGAGGTGATGTGGACCCTATAATTCCCAAAGTGATGTGGCTCACAGACATCACTTGGGATGATGTAGAGACATGGGATGCGTGCCACATGTCAGTAATTTTTGAGCATTTGGAGTATTGAAAAGTCAGTTAGAACGTGACATGTGGCACTTGGCTGATTGGGCCACTTGTCCACTTACAATATTTTTCCATGTGGCAATAGATCATGCAGTTCAGAGACTTGGAACTCTAGAGGGGAAATATGTGACAGTTTACGTTGGGTCGAAAAATCCTGAAGGCCTGAAGGCCGAAGTACATATCGACCATTGATTCAAGAAGACACACATCGAAGGATTGTCGACTTTGGGTGAAAGCACTCTGGGATAAAGTGTTGTAGGGAAGTTTGAAACTTCCAAAGCCCGAAGAGCCAAAGCGATTCACAATCGTTGATTTGTGGGAGGACACACATCGACAGATCATGAACTTTGGGTAAAAAGTGTTCCGGGAGGTGGCAAGAGAGGAAGTTGAGACTCCCGAAGCACGGAGTTCCGAAGCTCTTGACAAACGCTTTTTCAGCTAAGCACAGGGTCATGGCTGTGGTCATATGCAAATTGAGAGATGAGGAAAGGAGGGCTAAGGGATGAATTGGTTTTCCTCGAGACAGAAAAGTGCTAAGGAAGGATTTAGCCACAGTTTCTAGTCATGGTCACCTGGGAAGGTGGTTTGAAGGAAGCGCCCACGCAGGATGAAATTATGTGTCAGCCAAGGATAATAGGACACTATTATTTTCAGAGAATGGGGATATGGTCTCCATGAAAAAAAATAAAAATAAAGAGACCTGTAGCATGGTTTGGAGATTTTGTTTATCATATGCATAATTCTAACAAAATGGTCTCTTGCACATTTTGTAGAATTAAGAGTTTTAAACACATCAACTCACGATGCGTATTAAGGAAATGGAAGAAGGTGAGGGATCCTCCAGTCATGATAAGGAGGTTGAAGGCCAAAATATCAGAGTTGGTAATGCAAAGACAGATTCCAACAGATGGAAGGGAAAATGAGAGCAGGAAACATTAATAGAAATGGTAAGAAGCCTGAAGATGGAAGTGCATAGCTACAAAGCAGACAATGAGAGACTGATGAGAGAGAAAAGTCGGATAAATTCTTGAATGTTGCAGAGCTTAAATCAGTTGCAGAGGAAAATGAGGAAGGGATCAAACTCAAGACAAGAGGAAGGAGGCAGGTATCATGAAAGAAGAGATGATTATGGAAGAGTTGGTTATTCCAGAAGTGCTAGCAGATCCCATGGACAACCCTCACCTCCTTACTCAGGAAGAAATTTTGATGCATCGGATGATCCTGTAAGTAGTCCATAGGTTTCCCCTGTAAGACAATAAAGAAGAAAACAAGAGGTAGATAGTTTTCAAGGAGATATGAGGAAGCTCAATCCACCTTCCTTCGATGGAGAAAGAGAAAGGGAAGATGATGTCGAAGCATGGTTTCTTGGGCTCTGGAGATATTTTCAGTTGCATAAATATTCATCAAACCTGGAAGCTAGGATTTCCACCTACCATTTACACGGGAAGGCTGCGATGTGGTGGGACCAACTGAAGCAAGTGGAACATGTTAATGAAAGTAGGATCACTTGGAAACAATTCAAGAAGTACTTCTAGAAGGAGTACCTCTCAGAGCATTTCTATGACAAGAAAATGCAAGAATTCTTTGAACTCAGGTTGGGAAGCATGACTATGGCAGAGTACGAGAAGAAGTTCTTAAGATTGTTAAAATATGTCAAGTTCATTGGTGATGAGAAAGTGAAAATACAAAGATTTCTAAGTGTATTTCCAACCTTTTATAAGGAAAATATCAAGTATGATGAACCTAGGAACTTGACTGAGGCCATCAAGAAGGCTAAATACCTGTATGAGAAAGGCCAAGGAAGAGAATCCTTGCAAAAATCTTGGAAGGACAAGAAGAATGAGAAGTCTTATCAGAGGAGGAAAGGATTCAAACCTCCCTTCAATAGGAATGAGCGTAATAGAAATAATCAAGATCAGTATGCTAAGGGGGAATCCAAGAAAGAAGATTCCTTGGGAAAAAGGGGAAGACCACCAATCCAATGTTGGGGATGTAAAGAAGATCACTTGTACAAAGATTGCCCACACATAAAGGATAGAGTGAAGATTGTGCACAACACCCAAGAGGCTACAACAGTCAAAGATATGGGAAGAATCTATGCATCTTTAAATGATCGACAAGCAGAGTACCAGTCCAATAGGATCAAGGTGGAAGGTAAGATCTTAAATCAACCTGTTGCTAGTTTGATTGATTCAGGAGAAAGTCATTGCTACATTGATCCTAAGATAGTGAATATATTACATTTGGAGAAAATTAAACTTGGAAAATCAAGTTTGGTTCAGTTAGCCACTGGAACCAAAAGAAGAATCCATGATATGGTCAGAAGTTGTTCCATAAGTATTAATGGCGTGAATACTAGTACTGATCTAAATATCATATCGTTGGGGTCTTATGATGTTCTGATTGGGGTGGATTTTTTGGACAAGCATCATGCTATCCTAGATTGTCATAACAAGAAATTTACATGTCTTGATGGAAATGGAAAACATAGCGCTATGAAAGGAGTTCCAAGACCCATCTCTATAAGGGAGATTTTGGCCTTCCAACTGAAAAGATGTTTTAGAAAAGGATGCCAACTGTATGCAGCTCATGTGGAGGAGCTAGATAATAGAAAGGGGCCAATCCTTGAAGATTTCTCGGTGCTACATGAAGTTGAAGATGTATTCCAAGAAATACCTGGATTGCCACCAATAAGGGAGATAGATTTCTCAATTGACTTAGTGCCAAGAGATTCCCCAGTGTCAAAAACACCTTACATCATGAGGACACCAAAGTTAAAAGAATTACAAATGTAGTTGGAGGAATTGTTGAAGAAAGGGTACATACGTCCAAGTGTTTCACCTTGGGGAGCACCAATACTTTTTGTCAAAAAGAAGGATGGAACCTTGAGGTTGTGTATTGACTTCTGACATATGAACAAGTACACTATAAAGAACAAGTATCCTCTACCCAGAATTGATGAACTCTTTGATCAACTAAGAGGATAAAAGGTATTTTCAAAGATTGACCCGAGGGAAGGATACCACGAGGTAAGAATCAAGGAAGAAGACATTCATAAGACAAAATTTAGGACCATGTATGGGCATTATGAATTTGTAGTGGTGCCATTTGGACTGACCAATGCACCAGCTGTAATCATGTGCTTAATGAATACCATATTTAGAAATTATTTGGATAGGTTTGTCATAGTATTCTTGGATGACATACTTATCTATTCTAAGTCTGAAGAGGATCATGAACATTACTTAAGACTGGAATTGCAAGTACTGATAGAACATCAGTTGTATGCCAAGTTGAGTAAGTGTTCTTTTTATCAAAAGAAGATCCATTAATTGGGACTCATTATTTCAGAGTAGGGCATAACAGTAGATCTAGAGAAGATCAAAGCCATTAGAGGATGGCCAACACCTAGAAATGTGCCAGACATTAGATCTTTTATGAGATTAGTGGGCTACTATAGAAGGTTCATAGTAGGGTTCTCTAAGATTGTTCATCCCATCACTTCTTTGCAAAATAAGGGAACTAAATTTGAATGGACACTCATGTGTGAAAAGAATTTTAATCTATTGAAGGAATTACTTACTAGTGCACCTGTGTTAAATATTGCTCACCCAAATGAATGTTTTGTGGTATGTACAGACACATGTAAGAAAGGACTTGGGGGAGTCCTCATGCAAAATGGACATGTCATTGGATATGAGTCCAGAAAGATTAAGGAACATGAGAGGAACTATGCCACCCATGACTTGGAACTTGCTTCCATTGTCCATGCCTTGAGGAAGTGGAGGCATTATCTCATGGGGAAGAAATTTGAATTAAGGACAGAGCACATTGGCCTGAAGTATCTTTTTAAATAGACGGCCTTGAATGTCAGGCAAACAAGATGGCTCGAATTTTTAAGTGAATATGACTTCGATATCAAACATATCAAGGGGAAGGAGAATAAACTTTTCGATGCACTTAGTAGGAGAGTGCATCGCATGCATGCTACTGCTGTCAGTATGCATCAGTCAGACTTGAAGAGCATAATTTTAGATGGTCTTGTTAAAGATCATCATTACCTACAAGTAAATGAAAACTTACATCAAGAAGATGTACAACAAAAAATAAAGGAGGATCAGATAAAGGAAGACAAATTACTCATGCATAAAAATAGAATCTATGTTCCTAGTTCTGGAGAACTGAGGAATTTGGTACTGAAGGAAATGCATGATGTTCCTTATGCTGGACATCCTAGTTACCAAAAAACATTTTCAACAGTAAGAAGTCAGTTCTTTTGGCTGGGAATGAAGAATGATGTTGCTGATTACATCGCTCGATGTATGGAATGTCAGAACGTGAAGGCTGAGCATAGGCACCCAACGGGTCTGCTGCAGCCATTGCCAATCCCAGAGAAGAAATGGGAAGTGATCACCATGGATTTCATCATAGGATTACCCAGAACGAATAAGCAACATTATTCAATCATGGTGGTGGTTGACAAGTTAATAATGGTTGCTCATTTTGTGCCTGTGAAGACAACGCATACAATGGCTAATATTATAGAAGTTTTCATGAAGGAAATTGCTAGGTTGCATGGGATACCTAGGACAATCGTCTCGGATAGAGATACAAAGTTTACCTCCAATTTATGGAGGGGATTGTTTAAAGGATTTGGCACAAATCTAAACTTTAGCACCGCATATCATCCCTAGACAGATGGGAAAACAAAGACAATCAATTGAATAATTGAAGACATGCTGAGAATGTATGTGATGGATAAGCCATCTAAGTGGGAAGATTACTTACACTTGGTTGAGTTTGCATATAATAATGGGTATTAAGATTCATTGAGAATGAGCCCATTTGAAGCCTTGTATGATAGGAAATGCAATACCCCAGTTAGATGGGACAACCCAACAGATAGTGGTACTTGGGCTGGAGTTGCTCAAGGACATGGAATGCTAGGTGGTTAGGATCAAGAAAAATTTAAAGGCAGCTCAGGATAGATAGAAAGTTTATGCTGACAAGAAAAGGACAGCTAGATAATTTAAAGTAGGGGAGCATGTGCTTTTGAAAGTGAAGCCCAAGAAAATCTCTTTGAAATTGGGTAGTTGTACAAAGATGGCAGCCAGATTCTGTGGTCCATTTGAAATATTGGACAGAATAGGGCTAGTTGCATACATGCTTGCATTGCCTGCTTCCATGAATGTGCACAATGTATTTCTTGTATCTTTACTAAAGAAATATGTACATGACCCTAACCATGTTATTGATTGGCATTTGATTCAGGTAGAGATGGAGGGATACTTTCAGGTTCAGCTAGTGCAGGTATTGGACAGAAAGGTCACAATGCTTCAGAATCGAGTTATAGAGTTGGTAAAAGTTCAGTGGACTTGCTATGGTCCTGAAGATGCTACCTGGGAGGATGAAGATGCCATGCCGTTAGAGTACCCACAACTTTATGAATAAATTTGTGATTTTGATCTCTATTTTGTATGTGCACTGAGGACAGTTCCAAAATAAGGGGGAGGGGATGTAACGCCCCAGGTTTTGAACCCCCATTTTAAATAATGTATTGTTATAATGCTGAGAGGCCTCAGTGCCCAAACAATTATTAAAGCGGCCAATATGCCCAAGAAATGTAATGTTTTGATAATTATTAATAATAAACACATCGCTAGCTACTAGACGAACAAGGACTAGAGTTATAGGGGGCTATGATTCCACAAGAGAGGCGGATCGAGGGGATAAATGTTTATTCCTATGTTAATTACCCTTTTTTCCTAAGGGAGGTCATCGGTTATGTGAGATTCTTGGGGACAACTAGGAGGCTCTTGATTTCCCCACGAAAATACTTAAACCCATCCCTGGTCTGATTGTGGGGTTGTTCATTGGCTCGTTTTCTCCATCACCTCTGCTTTATCCCATTCATTCTCTCACACACTCTCATGCACTCACCTACCCATTCATCAAACCATCCTCACCTGCGTCTTGGCCTGGTAAAGGGAAAGAAACTATTGAATATTAGCCACGGGATAGTTGGTTGTAATGGTCTTTGGTGTGATCTAGTCATGTCTTGAGGCTTGCATGTCTGAGATGCGTTTTACTGTTTCCTAAGAGTTCCAACATTGAGATTCTAGACCAGTTGCATTGGAGGCCCGAATAAGTAGAAGGGATGCCTGAGGGACTGCGTGGCAGAGAAAGGTGGAGGTTCGTTCTCTTGGGTGGTGCAAGCTGGGTAGAAGAGAGCTGGGTACTTGGATTGTTGTGGGTGTTGGGAAGTCTATGAGAGCTTGAGTGTTGACTGGTTTGGGAAGCAAAGTACACTCTGGAACCATCCTTGTTGATTCATATCCCTGGCTCAGGGATGACACTACTGTTGAGATTTGGAGCAGTGGTTTCTACGATTGGGTGGAACATCCTCGGTATGCAGCCAGTTGGTGTCACCTTTTCATAAATATATGTTCTCTCTGTTGTGATATTATTATCTCTGTATGAATGTATTCTGATGTCTATTTAAATTATCATCTAACTAAATCTTAGATTATGCATGCTTGCTTGATATTGTTCTGCATGTCGTTAAATATTTTCTTTTATGCATCCTTATATTTCAAAAAGGTATCAGTAAGAGAAAGAAGTCCAAGGGTGGGATTTCAGGTAGCATACCTCGGCCTGTATGTGGCTGGGGATGTTACAACTAGGGGAAACCTTGGTTTTGGGAAATAAAACCTTGTGCAGGGTATTATTCCTTCATAGGGAGCGACGACTGGAGTTTTCTCCACTCAGGGTCTTTGGAATCCTTGACAGGGATCAGTTCCCTCACAAGAAATTTCAGTTGGGGGAAACCCCTTCCATGCCCAATGGGACCCCAGACAGAGCTCCGTATCTATGCCCATCGGATTGGTTGGGGGCATCCCCTTCCAAAATCCTTCGAACACGATGTAGAGAGAAATCTCTGTACAAGCTATGTCATCCAATTACAGGAGTCAACCGGTGATACGCCAATAGAGGTAGTCACCCTATGCTGGTCAAGGCCATGGTTTCTATCAAAACCCTAGCCATAAGTCCAACTTTTCTTGGCAACCTGGTGCCAATCAAACTCCAGGACCCTTTTTTCCTGTAAATAATACACAACCTAAACTATTGTTTCTGGCAACGCTACATCTGACAGACTTGTTGAGATTACTGAATGACCCAATTTGTCATGATTCGCATTGGCCCCCCATGCCGGCTAAGTTCTCCTCATATATTCCTAAATTTGAAGGCAAGCCTGGTGAAGATCTAGCTGATCATGTGACGAGTTTTCATTTATGGTGCTCGTCAAACTCATTGAGGGATGACTCCGTCCAGTTGTACCTTTTTCAATGCACTCTTGTAGGGGGTGTCACGAAATGGTATCTTTAGCTCCACCACTCGAGGTAATCTTACTTCAACGACTTGGTGATGGTCTTCTTGAACCATTTTGAGTTACCTGTGAGATACAGTGCTGACACTGAATTGCTGGCCAACTTTGAGCAAACCAAGGTCGACCATATCTCAGATCATATCTGAGAATGGTAGTATCGAAAGAGATTAACTAAGGTCCAGGTCCCTCCTTCTTTATTTCTTGAGTGGTTCCTGAAGTCTTTCATGCCCTGCATATCCAAGGACCTAGCGAATTCCAGAGTGTTTTCAGAAGAGGAGGTGATTAACAGAGCACGGTACCTTGAACTGATATACTCTTAGTCCTGCATGCTCAATGAGATTTTTCCAGAATCGCCATGGTATATTCTCGATAAGGCCAAGCAAAATTCTGGACCCCCATGTTGATGGTATTGTAGGCTTAGCACAAAACAAGTCCATGTACCTGTTGTCAAATCAGTTGCAACAATTGTCGATACAACACACTATGGCCAGCCAGACTCTGAGTTTTGCTATTCCCCCTATTCAAATGTCGGATGTACACAGTGTGCAGTCAACGAACCCTAAGGCCAACCAAAAACCTGAGGGAAAGAATAAAAAACAGAACAAGAAAGGTAGGGGACAAAAAGACTACCAACAATGTTGGCAGGGGAAAAATGAAGAAGAGGAAGTTGAAGTATCCATGTAATATTTGCATGGAAGACAACCTGACTCATCTGTGCCCTCGGCTTGCAGAAGCTCAAAACCTATTGGTGCAACAACAACCTGTTGTGTTGATGACCCCTTTTCCACAAGGGAAAAAAACATGGCTTAGGCTTAAACATCCTCGAGCACGACAGGGGGCAGTCAGGGACCCCCCACTCCTACCAATAACAACCCGTCTGAGAATATTTACATGATGAATGCTGAGGATAATATAGAGACCAGGGCCTGAGATTATGAAATGCCATAATCTATCGATAAGGGAAAATAATCCAAGAACCCACTAATTCCTCTCTCGATTGAGAAGGTGGTGGGTGAAACGATGACTCACATCCCAAAAGGTGTGTTTAAGAAGGATTCTCATAATCCAAATACGAGGGATGTCTAGAATTACTCCATTGTGGAGGATTTGGCATAGACCCCTTACACGATGTCTTCTTTGGAAGTCCTCCATAGTTTTCCTTCGTAGAGAAAATATTTGTTGTTCACCTTGGGCTCGACAAAGACTTGTAACCCGAGAGCCCATCGCTTTTTATCCAACCGACTTAAAACCACATCTTCCTTACCACGTTGCATTTTAGATAGTAGTGGCTTACACCACAAAATATTGTACTTGAAATTTTTTTCGTACAGTGATTGACAAGGGTGCCTCGACTTGCATGATGTCGTTTCCATGTTGGAAGGCCATTTTCCAACCCTATTTGTTTCTGTCGCCTACATTGCTTACGACATTTAACGGTCGGTCGTTCAGACCACATGGAATCATTCCTTCTTTTCTCATGTAGTTGGGAGGAAAAATCATGTGTGTCAAAGTTTAAGTGGTCGATGTGCCTCTTGACTACAACCTGTTGTTAGGAAGGATTTGGACTTATGCAATGCATGAAGTGGTTGCTACGGTTTTTTGGGTCTTGTGTTTTCTGCATGAGGGTCGGATTGCTACCATTGACTAGTTGTCCTTCTCCCATCCTGACCCTTCATTGGGGGCTTCCACGGTCTTGATGATTGATAATCCGTAGCCCAACATTGTCAACTTAGGTGTTGTTTTGTTCCATCATTGATGGGGAATTTTGATTACTCGCTACCTTTTGGCGATGTCAAACTTATATCGGTTGTTCCCGACCATCCTAGGGATGCAATTCTACAAGTGTCGTCATTTCGAACGAGTTACTTTAACGATCCGTGGACTCTACCTTCCCCATCGGCTCCAATGGAAGGGACAGGGAATCCTGGCATGGGCATGCCCTTGTCCACGACTGAGGTTGCATACATCATTGTCCAACAAACTTCGGCCAACTCTGATATGACTCCCCCACAGAAGTTAGATCTAGTCCTCGAGCCTATTTGGGCTCAAGGTTCTCTTGCCACTGAAGATCCTTTAGACTTGGTCTTGCTCTCTGACGAGGTAATTCTCGAGGCATTGACTGGTGCTAATAGAACTTGGGATGATCTACATCATAGATATTACTTCCTTCCCGAGCTAAGGAGAATAGAGGTGAGATAATTTTTTTTGACCTTGAATGGAGATAGTTCTTGTCCAATCAATACCCTGGCTACACACGGAGTTTATGCTGAGGGTAACATGGAAAGTATATCTACAAATATTCCAATAGATATCTCCAAAATTCCTGGTGTTGTGGAGAATGTTTTCGTCGGAGCAGACTGCTCCCCCGGAGAGATTCGAACTTATACTGAGTTATTCAAGGAATTCTACAACGTTTTTTTTCTGGTCTTACAAGGAAATGTTAGACATAGACCCACAAATTGCCGAGCATGAAATTATGAATTATCCTGATGCCAAGCCGGTCCAACAGAAACTTTGTCCGGTAAATCCTCAAAAAGTGGCAACAATTAAGGCAGAAGTAGAAAAACTGCTGAAAGTTGGTTTTATCTACCCTGTACAGTTGACAGAATAGGTGTCAAACCCGATTTTGGTTAACAAGAAACATGGTAGGATTCACATGTGCATGGAATTCCATGATTTGAATAAGGCCTGTTCGAAAGACAACTTTCCCATTTCGTTCATTGATCATATTGTTGATGAATGCACAAGCTACGAGGTCTTTTCATTCATTCATGGTTTTTTAGGATACAATCAGATTTAATCAAACCCGAGGACCAACATAAAATAACTTTTATTTTTCCTTGGGGCACATTCACATATCATAAGATGCCTTTTGTCTTGAAGAATGTTGGAGCTACTTTTTAGCGGGCTATATTGTTTTCTTCTCATGACCTTAGACATATAGTCGAGGTGTATCTTGATGATATAGCATCACACTCTCGCAAGAGATCTGATCATCCCACTCATCTTCGACTAATCTTTGAACGATGTCGCTACTATTGGATTCGCTTGAATCCTAAAAAGTGTAGTTTATGCATGACGTCGGGTCATCTCTTAGGTTTTATTGTTTTGACAATAGGTATCATGGTAGATCCTCTCAAGTTTGAGGCAATAGTTCAATTTCCTCCCTCATGCACGACACCCCAGCTTCAAAGCTTACAGGGGAAAGTGAATTTTCTTCAGCATTTTGTTGTGAATTACACCGAGATCACTAAAGGGTTTATGCGTCTCTTGAAAAAGGGAGTCCCATTCTATTGGGATGAATCTACTCAATGCTCCTTTGAAGCGTTGAAAAGTTCTCCGACGTCTACCCCTCTTCTCCGGCCTCCTGATTATAACATAGATTTCTTGTTGTATTTGGTTGCTACAGAAATGACCATCGACATGGTCTTGGCTCAAGAGGATGATCTTCCCGAAGAGAATGTTATATATTACCTTAGACGAGGCTTGGTTGGGCCAAAACTCAAATATTCTCATGTTGAGAAGCTTGCTTTGGCAACAGTCCATGCTGTCCAATGGTCCTGTCACTACATTTTGCTTTGAAAGACCACTATCATTGCCTTTGTGAACCCTTTTCAATATGTGTTAACATGACGGATCATTGGCGGAAATATCAGAAGATGTATTGTAATCCTCCAAGAATTTGACTAGGATTTTGTTTTTGCGAAATCCAAAAATTCATTGGTCTTTTCCGAACTCATTTCAGAACTTCCGGTCAAATCTAGTGATATCATGCCCGAAGAATCTCCTATCAAAGGAGATATTTTTCTAGTTGCATCTTCAAACCCCTGGTATGGAGATAGACTAGTCTCTATACAAACTTTGAAGTGACCTTCTTCTACTTCCCCATGATGAGTGTTGACGCATTCACCGTCAGGCACGAAACTATCTTATACTCGATGAAACTTTGTATCGTCGAGGTGTGGATTTCATTCTTTGTTGATGCCTTATCAATGAAGAAGAAAATCTAGTTTTGAATTACTATCACAATGGAGCATGTGGCGGCCATTTGTCTGGGCTGGAAACAACCCAAAATATTCTACGTGTAGGTTTATTCTAGCCCGCGTTAATCAAGGATTATATTAAGGCGGTCAAGAAGTGCCACCCATGTCAGGTATTCTATCTTAAGATGCAGGCACATCCTCCTCCCATGTTTCCTATCATTGTTGTTGGTCCTTTCACCAAGTGGGGGATTGATTTCACTACATGTCACCCAGCCTCAGCCAGGGGGCATCATTACATCATCGTAGCAATAGACTACTTCAAAAAGTGGGTCGAAGCTATGACAACATTTAACAATGATGGCGAAATAATGAATCTTTTCATTTTTAATCAGATAGTAGCACGGTTCGACATCCCGAAGGAGTTTGTCACTGAACATGCAGTCGCTTCCAAAACAAAATGATGAT
This sequence comes from Picea engelmannii, assembly GCA_009831015.1. Classification (NCBI taxonomy): domain Eukaryota; kingdom Viridiplantae; phylum Streptophyta; class Pinopsida; order Pinales; family Pinaceae; genus Picea; species Picea engelmannii. Next base: position 2,301,102 of record ML778095.1, on the reverse strand, counting down.
TGAGTTAACGTCAAAGCTCAGGTTTATGCAAGAACATTAGTCACCTTATTACCCGCAAGCGAATGGTTAGGTTGAAGTTGTGAATAAGTCTCTCAATACTATTCTTCAACGAATGATCAATTCTACCAAGTCAAATTGGCATTTGATGTTGTACTCAACATTGTGGGCCTACTGAACGCCTGTGAAGATTACCACCAATGTTTCACCTTTTCAACTCATATACGGGCTGGAAGCAGTCTTACATATTGAGTGTCAGATTCCTTCTTTAAATTTGGCAGTGGAGTTGCTTCTAGACACTTCATCACTTGAGGAACACCTACTATATATAGAGAAACTCAATGAGTAGCGTCGTGATGCAGCCTCAACCAATGAGGCTCATAAGCAATGAGTCAAGTGTCAGTACGATCGGTCCATTCATCCTTGGATTTTATCCGAAGGAGATCTTGTCCTGGTCTATGATCAAGACAAAGATCCTCTGGGGACAGGCAAGTTCAAACCCATGTGGTTTAGACCGTTCATTGTGAAAGAGGTCTTGAAGAAGGGCACTTACCGTCTGGTTGATTTTGAAGGAAATGCCTTGGTGGAGCCTAGAAATGGGCTCTACCTCAAGAAGTATTAATCTTAGGTTGGTCACCTGGGTGACTTCTTGTACATATGTATAGCTTCTTATATAGTTTTTGTCTTTTTTGTTTTGTGGACGTGTAGTTATTTCTGTCTTATTTTTCACTGTGGCAGATGTCAAGTGAATTGGAGGTGTTTTTTGGGCTCGCGAACGACACTGGACGACCTTTTTGGAGGCTTTCTTCTACAACTTGGGTGATTTTCACACCTGGAGTCCAATTACTATCTTCTAGAGGTATTTGTCTAGGTGACGCTACAAACAATGTTGCCAAATATAGTGCAGTGATAGAGTTGCTTCCTGACGCTTTGTTGCATGGAATTTCTCACCTCCAGGTCTACCTAGATGCTCAGATGGTTGTATCCCAGTTAAATGGAGTTTACCGTGTTTATGATCCCACTTTGAACCAACGTTTCCTTAGGTTATGTCTCTTAGAACGTTATTTCGATTACATTACGTATATCCATGTTCCTAGGAGATTTAATCATATGAAAGATACTCTAGCTAATCAAATATTAGATTGGCATGTTGCACACACATAACAAGAGAAGCACACACATACACATGTACATACATTTGTA